>NJDC01005656.1:0-14569 GCA_002245475.1 Calephelis virginiensis
AAAGAAAAACTTCGAGGAAAACATTTTATGGACGCCGTCGAAGAGACCCCTAAGGCCAAGTGGGCAAGGTGCTTTTCTCAATGGTTCCATCGAATGCAGCGATGTATTGATGTAAATGGACGCTATTTTGAAAAGTTATAATAAAACTAATAACTTGCTAGAATGCTTAGTTTTTGATTTTCTAAGAACTTTCAGTTTGACCCTCGTATATCATAATTATCGTTCGTAAGGAGTAAGCTCCAATCGTGCGTCGTGGCTAACACACACACTTTTTCCAAAATTATCTTAGGACCAAACTGTTGACAAAAGTAAAGTATCTTCACGCCCATATCCCCGAAGAGGTAGGCAGAGCTACAACCAAGGCACCCACGACTAGCCGAAGATACTAAGTCCCACAATGTGATAGGTGGCAAGCCTATCGCCAACCAATTCCAATCCCGACCAACATTTTTTTTTAATTAGAAAATTGGAAAAATCCAATTTTCTTTTTGTTGGCCGACCCGGGATTCGAACCCGGGACCTCATGCAGTCAAGTCCAACACCCGGACCGCTAGACCACAGAGGCGATAACTGTTGACAACTATCATATAATTCAATGTAAAATCACGGAAAATCTTTCGGTTTTTCAAGGCATATAAAAGAATATAATAAACCGTAAGCTATAAATTAACACAGGGCAAACACGTTTTACACATATCATATAATCCTAATATAATAAATGCAAAAATTTGTATGTATGTATGGATGTTTGTATTTGTAAGATATTTCACGCTTGAATGGCTCAACGGATTTGTCTGAAATTTAGAACACAGGTAGATTATGACCTGGATTAACATATAGGTTATCAATCCCGATCGCACAACGGTTTCCAGTGAAAACGCGGGCGCGAAGGCGTAGACAACAACTAGTAATAACATACGTTCAAATAATCCATTCCATCCAAAAGTCCATTTTTATAAATATAGTCTTTGATTTGGTACAACATATTTATTTCTTGTTTTTTTTATATAAAAAAGAAAGTAATCAGTGCGACTATTTAACCGATTTTTAAAATTCTTTCATCAGTAGAAAGCTATAGTATAACATGGTGGATATAGATTATATTTAAATCACGATATTTTCAAAATAACAGTATTTACTCCATCTCATTTTAAGCAATAGAGAGAGCAGAGACGCAAAAAATACTGAGTTAATTTATTTTAAGAACAAACCTTTACTCCTGTGCCTGCAGGGTAAGTTCTTTGGCAGATCAATAGACCGTATTATTCTTTTGATATCAGACAGTCTTTCTTTGACTTTCTCCTGGTGAGCAGTGAGATGTGCCGTGACGAACAGAAATGTAGATCCAAATAAAGCAAAGGATATGGCAACAGCTCCTTTAGTCCTGAATGCGGTACCAGGTCGAACAGACAGACTAGCATCTTCGGGAAGTGAGCAAAACCATATCAGGTCTCTTCTTACAAATATCGAAAGGTGAATGGTACCTGTAAAGAAATTAAGAATTTTAGCGTAGTAAAACTGAGAATCATTCTAATTGTGATAAGAAAGTTACAATTAAACATAATTAGAAACAAAAGTTAATACAATTTGAAAAAAACAAAACCACTAAAACCAGTTTGTGTCCGAGTAATTGCTAAGATTGAAAATGTTGTCCGTCCGTGTTGGCCTGGACTCCTTTGCCGAATAGACCATCTGCTTGCTGTGCCAGGCAGCTCGTAAAAGGCGAGCATAGTTATATCGTCACTAACACCGTGCCATCTGACTAGGCGGTAGAGTTTCGCATCGACTCGTCCGGATTGGTGCCCCTTACCTATTCCTGTCGCCATAACGTCATGACGTGTTCCAGTTCGGAGGGTAACGTAGCCGGTAAACTTACTTTTGCCCAAGGCCTAACATTCCGGCCTAAGGTTGGCTACGCACCATTACCACCTTTGGTGTCTCGAGGCGGCGTGAATTTCTTACTATTAGGAAAACCGTTTGCTTGTTTGCCTTCCAATGTCATAAAAAAAAAGTTGAGAAGTGTCAAGGGACGCCCGGATGGAACGAAGTTCTCTCTCCCCTCCTCTCTCTCTCTCTCAATTTCTCAATTTCTAGTAATCTCTATCTCTATCTCTCTTATAGAGAGACAGACAAACATGAAATAAAAAAATATATATAAAAAAATGAAAATGATAATAAAAAAAAATTGAAAATGAAAAATAAAATAAAAATTGTCCGACCCCGGATTCGAACCCGGGACCTGCAATCAAGTCCAACTACTGAACCGCTAGACCACAGAGCAAAAATACATTGTAAGAACCAAGAGTTGAACAAAGGTTAAATGTTTCATTACCAACCAGACCACTAGTAGTAGAGTGCACTAAGTTAACCGGGTATGGATTCAGTATCTCAACTATCTCTTCCACCATAAAGACAGTGGCATATTCGTGTTTTCTGGAGGTTAGGATAATTCGCAGACTTGCACATTAAGTCTAAAACCTCAGCTACTGGACCGGGATGCACCTATAACATCTACAGCGTCTATAAACCAAAGCTGTCTCTTACCACCAACCTTTGTACATGGTCGATATCCCGTAAAAATGATGTGAAAAACTTACCTAAATAATATGAATGTAGCAACAAATGTGACGGCCCCAATACTTCCTGAATTGTTATTTCCCATTCCGTTCGTTCTGAGTATGACTCTTGAGTGCCAACAGCAAATATATCCGGCACATGTTTCACTTCATTTGGGAAAATAAAATCAGCCAATTCCCTTTAGACAAACATTGTTTTAATTAGATATTTTATTTTTATTTATTAACTAGTGGCCCTCCCCCGGTTTTGCACGGGTATAAAATATATATATAAACCTACTTCTTCAAACACTTGATCTATTAAAAAAAGTGCATCAAAAGCAGCCTACAAAGGGACATTGGGACAGAGGAAGCAATTTTGTTTTATACTATGCAGTGAAGCAAAAGAAATAAAAAATATAAATGCAAGATACCTTATGAACTCTCGCAAGCTTTACCTGGTACCCTATATTCTATTTTTTACATTAAGACTTTCCCTTGTAAGCAATGAAAGCTATAAGCATAAGCCGTTTCCTGATACTAACTAAAAAAATAAATTAAAATATCAGTCACTGTCGTGTACCGGTATAGAGATTAGGTAATCATAAACTCATTTACACAAGAGGGCAGAGGCTTATGATTAAAGATCCCAGATTGGCAATGCACCATTAACATCTGTGCTGTCGTAGGCAAAAGCGTATTTCTGTAGGTAGGAAATCTGACTGTTTGTTCAACATACCATAACATAAAAATCTACAATATAAAAAAAGAAAAATCTATCAGCTGTTTGAGAATTGGTCAAATATTGCACTCTCACATACTAATATGGCAAGTAAATTTTTATATAGATAAAAAAGTGGTAAAAAATATTACTTAGGTGGCGCTTGGCCATTCATATTCCAGGTTCCAACAAATATTTTAACTTCTCGATCAGGAAACACATGTTCTAACTCTGCAGCACCAAGCAGGGAGTGTGAAGCCAGTCTTCCATACAGATAGTTCCTGGAATCACGCATTATTAATTCAAGCATACTGTGCACGACGGCCATAGAGAACCATAGACAACATCGACTAGAGCAGGCCTGGGCAAATGGAGGCCCACGGTAGTATTTTGTCTGGCCCGTGATGCATTGTATCTATGTATTATTAAAAACACAAATATTAGTTTTTTTCGAACCTAAATTGGTGCATAAAAATTTTGAGATATAATAATAAGAATTCTTATTATCTAGACAACCCTTGATGCTAGCGTTGTAGGTAACAGTCCAATGCATTTAAATAATGCATTGGACTGTTACTCTGCTCGGCCCACAAAGCTCGGTGAAGTTGCAAAAATTTCGCGAGATTAGCAACAATTAAGGCTGAAAATCGTTGGAGAGGTAGCTTAAAACCGGGAGAAGGACATGGAGTACATTTTATCCCTTACTACAGCGAGGAAACTAGGAAAAACGAGATTTTAATTTTTCCCAAACAAACTGAATGGGCGGAACGAAGTTCGAAAAACGATATTTTAAACTGAACGTTCGTTCCGCCGAAACAGACAGTTTAATATAAATAACAGATGCGACTCGAGCTCTGCGCCAAAATGGAAAAAAGTTCAACAAAAAAAAAACAAAAATTTGAATTTAGAACCGTAAACAAATAATCCATTCCCCATACTTTGGTGCCTGAATGTATACCATTCAACGACATGCATTTAAAATTTCATCAAAGTCATTCCAGTGATTTAGCTGTGATATATAGTCAGACAGACAAATTTTCGTTCGTTATTTGTGTTACCGATTGCAATTACCATATTATTCCTTCAGTTATGATGACCTTTGTAAAAAATTTCATTTACTGCCTTTATATAAACGGCGTGAATTCGCCGACTGTGCATATATTTTAAAAATTATTAATAATGAAATCGACTGTCCTGATCTATTACATAAAATTTTGTTTAATGTGCCAAATTTTTCCCCCAGATATAACCCACCTCTGCATATTTCCAAAGCTTCCACTAAATATAGACAAAACTCATACCTAATAAGAGCAAGCAGGTCTTTCAATCGTTTGTACAAAAAACTAGATATTGATCCATTTATAATCAATGTTCCTAAGGCAAGACGATGCTACAACAACAATTAGTTTGTGCAGTGATCTATTATTTTGAATTGTTTTTATAATTACTCTTACTCTGTTTTTTTCTTTTTAAGTTGTTCTGTTAACCATTATTTGTTTTCTGTTATTCAATATGTTTCGTGTATCATGGTGGAGTGTTAACATTTATATATTAATGTTTAATATGTATCTATAAGTGAGGACCTGTAATTCGCTTACTGTTTTTTCTTTCTGTTACCATTTAAATTGTATAATTGCTATTATATTAGTTTCCATGTGTAATAAATAAATAAATAATATTAAATATGAATAATCGTGTTGTTTGTCTATTGAAGTCAAACTAATTGTCAATTGAATTTATAGTACTAAATACTACTTTAGTATTATAGGGTCTCCTGTCTAGAATAGACTATTTGCTTTCCTGACAGCTCGTAAGAGGCAAGCATAGGTCACTACCAAACAAGTAGACCACTAAAGAGCTGTGAAGTAACTTGCCTGGTAAGGGATGCACCGCCTAATACCTATAGATACTGCCATAATGACAGTGTTATGTTCCGGTCCACGGCATTGGGTAGCCGTAGACTTGCACAATTGGCCAAATATCTCAGCCAGGAGACAGTAGTGTACATACTACATCAATAATATCTTTAGGCCAAGGTTAGCTTTTACCGTCAAGATGGCCATATGCTTGTTTGCTATCTTATCACATAAAAGAAGCATTCCCAACAGCTTCAGACATTTTTGTGATGAAGTTAAATTCACTTTCTGGGTTTTGGTATTTATAAAATTACTAGCTATTACCCCTGGCTTCTCCCGCGATAAATAGAAATGTAAGTTTGTAACTATCTTTCAAGTTAGGCCAAATTGCTCATGGTGTGTAAATTTGATTGAAATTGGTTAAGTAGTTTAGGAGTTCATTGCGGACAAACGAGATACGTAATTTACATTAATTATTATCTAAATATTTTTTTTAATAGTATGGTGGACTACTTCCACAACATAGTTGGCATAATTGCTTGATTTCATCACTTTAATTGATTTAATGGCATTTTAATACATTACTGGCAAGTGATTGTTATCTGTGAGCTCAATATCTTTGTTTTTTTTATATTGACAGGCATTAAGCAAGCACTGAAATCATAACAGAACGTGACAATGTGGTGTGTGGACAAACCAGACCAGGTCAAAAACCCTACTGTATTGTCAAGGTCAGAGTGTTACTGGCGAACCAACACTGAATTTTATAAATTCCTTAGCAGATAAGTAATTATTTTAATTTAAATTATTATCAGTATGAACTGAAAGCATAAGCAAAGCATAGTTATAACCTTTGTCGTGCTTCCTGTGTAGGTATGAGGCGCAGCACCTGTGCAGCAAGCAGGGAGTTACGCACTAAGCTGTCTGTGCTGCCTGCTCGAGAAGCTGATCTTGTAATTGTAGATTTTGACCTAAACATAAAGCATTAGTTTTGGAAAGAAACTACTTTACCTCATGATAAACTAGGTACTTTACTTTATAAAAAGGAAATCAAAGGCAAAAAGGGAATTTCTAATCTGACCTATAATTCCACATATATTTAAAATAACATTTAAAAATAAACACTTAACATTTGTATAAAACAATATATTATATTTTATCTTAAGATGTACACACAGAATATTTTTTTATTCTAATGTTTAAAAAACTAAAAAGCACCAAAAAGTGCAATGGTAATTGAAAATACTTCCCTGTTTCTTAGTAATATTAATATCTAAAATGTTGTATAATATATAGGTACATCACAAGTACCTTCCACTCCTTCCACATCACAATTATTCGATCCCCTTACAGCACTGTCAAAGTAATGTAAGAGTCAAATATTTGTGACGTTTTAATGTGTACTTGTAACTGATTTTATTTTTTATGCATCAGTTTTTTTAATATGTAGTATATACATAATAATTATATCTCTCGTTTAATTTGTTATATCCCACAAAGTTGCCTTTTTACATTGTTACTAAAAGCTATAGTTATTTACACTAATCAATGTATTTATATGTTAACCAACATATTTATATATTCATATTTTTATTTGAAATATTGAAAATATGTTTTTTCAAGTATTTGCCATATGCAGATTCTGAACTACATCATTGCATAGATCCTTAACATGCTCTATTCTAAAATAGCTATTTTGGAGTTATAAGAACTTATGTGGACAGCATCAATAATCTCTATTCGTTATTTAATGACAAGATTTCAGATAAGACTTTGTGAGAGAGATAAGCAATATAATCACAGTTTGTTTTTCAAATAAATACAATAATACAGGACATTTAAATAAATAGACAATTGTGATTTATATGTACAGATTAATTGTGCTGTTTTCCCTCTAGCCAAAATAACATTAAATCAAGATAACATACCGTTTCTTACGATCTAATGAACTACTTCTATCACTTTCAGGAGACGATGAATGATACAATGGTTTAGTTTCATTTGTTATTAAGTGATCAGCAGACAGTCTTTTTACAAACAATTTTGATTTAGGTTTAATGCCTTCAAAAGATCCTGAATGCTCGAAATAGCGTTTATTCTCTTCACTTTTAGGAAAATTCACAGTTACTTTTGGTATTTCATCACTTTTAGTTTGAGAGCATGATAGGGCATGATCATTAAAACTGTTAGAATCATTGACTGGGCTTATGTGACCTGAGTTTGGCTCCTCTTTGGATGACTGTCCTTCAACAAGGCTTTTTGGACGAGATCTCCTAAAGAATGTCTTACAACATTTAGGGTTTTTTTCATCTTCATTCAAGTTATTTTCAATGTTCACATTTAAACTGCTACTGAGTCTTTCTGAACTAGAATTCAGCTTGCTATGAGATAATACTGTGTTGCCTTCCGTATTCTGCGCACTTTGTGCTATAAAAGGGTCTACGGGAGACATAGGTCTAGAAGTAGATTGGCCAAATTCTTCATTAGAATCCGTGTCAACATAGCAGCCAACTTTAGGTGATTTTTTCACAAATAGTCGTTTCCGCAATGATAATTTCTGTTTAGATCTGGTCGGGGATGTCGTCATCTTTGGTTTTATATCACTAGAACTACTAATTTAAGTTACTAAAATTACATTTTTATCTAAATTAAAATACAACATAACCTAACACAACAAGTGTCATTTTGATTATTTTTGCCAATACAAAAGTCAGAATCAGTCATCAGATGTCAATATGTTACCTGCGTTCAAAAATTTTATAGCGAACAAATCTAAAAGGATGCTTCAGAATATTTGAACACATTGTACTTTGATTAAAAAATATTTGTATAGATTTAAATCTATGAAAATTAATAACTGAGTAATGTTTACATTAACTCAATCTCCATAGTAACAAACAACTGTGTTCAAAAACATGCAAGCACAAAATATGACCAAACAGACTACAGTATTGCAAAATCAAAACTAGTCTTGGTGAAATAGTAACAAGAAAAAATTTAGTAACTATCAATTAAAAAATACTATAAATTTGAAATGTTAGATGTTTTTACTAGTTTATCTAATGGTGTCAAATATAGGTATTCAGACCTATAAAAAAGTCTGAGGAAAATGTTACAAAATAGATAAGTACTTATTTTTACTTGTTTGTTTATCTCAAAGCCTATCACCATACCTAGTATATTTTAGGCGAATTATTAGATTTCCGTGTTGGTCCGGATTTTTTGAGTAGAACAGACCCTGGGTAGGGTTGAACTGCCTTACTTATTCCTGCCGCCAAAATGACAGTCTCATGTTCCGGTCTGGACTCTGGAGGGTAGTGTATAAGACAACGACGTACAACATCTGTGAAGTCTATATATCACGGTTATCTCTCAACATCAGGACAGCCTGTTCGCTAGCCTTCGAAGTTCGAAGAAAATATCTTTACGCCCATATCCTTGAAGAATTAGGTAGAGGCACAATCAGTAGGGCTACTCTTGAAATTCGATTTATTCAATATTGGAAATTGTAATCGAATATATTATTCTAGTTACTCTTGAACACTATAATGGCAAATTATTAACATTTAGTTAACAGTAAACAGTACATTATTTTATCGGATTCATTGAATGTATTGGTAACTAGCTGTTTATAATCCGCTATTGCTGTGTTCAAAGCAAAGACAATATATTTATTATCTACTAATCTCTGGTTCAAAGGTACCTCAAGTGAATATTTTTACGATTCCAATTTTTAAATTCACATGATATGGAAATTCAACAGTAGCCCTACAGAGTGTCCACGACTAGCGCATGTCTAACCCGAGGCAACGTTAAAAAAAGATGTAGAAGAAAAATATTTGGGACAATAGTTCATAATTCGTATGTTGGTCCTTATTTGTTTGCCTATTAGGCATATTACTCATTTCAAAATAATGTTAACTCTGCTACTACACATCTACATACCCACTGTTTTTATGTGACCGAATTCAGGCAAGGACTGAGGACTAAGAATTATTTCTATCTGTACAGATTACGGAATAAAGCGACTAGAAAACATGTAATATAGTAATAAATGTACATAAGTAAATGTGATACACAACAAATTAACGTTGATGCATAATTGATTAGAAAGGAATTAAAATTTAACAGTTGGATATAAAAGATCAAATGTTAAAAGAGTATTTACAGGTTGCCTGCCTGAGAGAAAGTTAGTTTTTGTATAAACTTTGTCGAAAATATATTTTAATATACGCATGTAAACAATAGGTACCTATTTACAGAGGCGTATTATCCCTAAGACAAAGTAGGCATGTGCCTAGGGGCGCGAGATTATAAAGAGGCGCGTGTAAGTTTTTGAACAAAGATAAAACACAATAACAAAATTAATATTCATGTCAAAATACACAGTCAGATCTGGTTCCACATGGACATCATGGATTTCTATGTTCCTTCTGTCCTTCTTGCTTTCGTCACTCTCATCACATATTTCATTCATGCCTAAGTACACGTGTCCTGGTCTACCTAGTTATCACTGATAGAGGCGCGCCAACGAGGTGTTTGCCTAGGGTGCTCTCTACATTTAATCCGTTTCTGCCTATTTAACCTCTTATTAGTAAATAAACAAGAAGAAGAAGAAGAGGTTTTTTAGGCGGCAAGAACTTTTTTGCTCTGAGATGGAAATGTAGGGTAATATTCTTGAATATCGATTTCATGCAAATTAGAAATTGGAATCGGATAAGTCGTTTTAAGTACTCTTATGTCTTGAACATAATACTACCGGATTATTTACGTTTAGTTAATAATAAACAGAAAATTACTTTATCAAATTCGTTGAATTATTTTGACATCAAGATTATTTTTAATGATATTGGAAGGCAAACAAGCAGATGGCTTTTCTGATGTTAAAAAATTCACGTGGCCTCGAGCAAAAATAAGTTTACCGGCTACCGTTTCCTCCGAACCGGAACATAAGTGGTAATAATCTGCTATACCGTGTTCAAGACAACCTAAAATGATGTACTCGATACCAATTTTCAATTTGAATGAAATTGAAGCTAAAAAGTTGTAAGGGAGACCGAGGTGAGTTGTGACAGAGGAGAGTTGTGACATCGTTGGTTTTTTTGGAACCTATTAACGGACATTGAGCTCCCAATAGTGTACGTTTATCAGTTCAAGTCTCGAGCCAGCAAATGTGCACTATTGTGAATTCACAAACAGTTTATAGATTCCCAAAAATCGATGATGTCACAACTCTCCTCTGTCACAACTAATCTCGGTCTTCCCTACTTATAGTTTGATACAAATAAAACATACTGTTTGATAGGTATTTATATTTCTTAATTAAAAACAGCAAGTATAATGGATGCAAGGAACAATATCGTAAAGCTTGATTTAATTTTCATTCCATTGCCAGTTCCCGGTACTAATAAGTTTGTGCCATTATACTCTGGAGTTGGTGACAGGCTTCCACCAGTTACAGATTGAACTCCATCTCCTGTAAAATATTTATTAACGGCGTGAAATCAAGGATAAGTTATACATTGACTTCTATTAAATACTAATACATACATCAGTAATAGTACACATTGTTAATACCATTACTTATATAATACACATTATTTATTTTAACAAGAATTCTAACTCTCCTTATAACAAACAAACTTAACTCAATAGCCAATTATTAGCTAATATTGATAACATTACAATTGAGTTTAAGTTAATTCAACTACTATTCTGTTATTATTTGAGCACAGTAACTCTGCAAAAAACCGGCTTTCATTATCTTGTCACGATATATTTTTTTAAAAGATGGCTATTGCTTCGAGATGGTCTTAGATAAAATTTTATGAATATTGAATTATAACTACTAGTAGGATAATGATAAAATTAATATGGTATCACTTTGGAATCACCTTTCGCGAAAGAGCCATCGAAATTGGTTTGTTTTTGGCCTAGTGGTTTGGTAGCAAACACAAAAAATACAGTCGAATTAACAAACTGCTCTTTGCGGCAACTGTTAAAAATAAATATAAACTTTAAACATTTCTAAGTGAAACTTAAATTCAATGGTTTTAAGATGCGATATAATTAAGAACCTACCTAATATCTACGTACTAACGTATCAGGAGTTAATGTGAAAAAGAATTCACAGGATGAAAAAATGCTGTGGTGCTGTGCTGGAGTGGAGGTTTGTTCAAAACAAGGACAGATTCACGGGATAATTGAGCACACGACGCCCCTCTGGGCAGGGGTCTAGCTCGCGCAAATACTATGCAACCAATTAAATTTGGTATGCCTTGAATTTACCTTCAATATGTGACTTGCTATTGTCCTAATAACTGTGTCCGTTCCTTGCGCAAAGCTAATTTTGAAACTTACCTATGTTACATAAGCTCGTCGTGCAAGCCCTGTAAAATGTACGAAACGTAGGATCGTCGATTTCATGATTAAGATGATCTGGCTCTTCTTCACATCCTCGTGTGAAACTAGCGACAACACCGGTAGGATCCTTTAAACATAAAAAAGATGTTGTTTGTACAGTTGGTTTTCTGACGATAAATGAACGTGACAACGTCATAAGAACACAGGCCGATTGCGCCTCTTTGTCTCACGTTCCGCGCTCTCGCTTGCACTTCAAGCCTTAAATGGAACGTCTCAGAGCGAGGTAACGGCCGCATGAGTCATACTTTTGGTGCCTGCTGTCGGCTCCATCGAATTATAAGACGTCTTTTGCATTTGATCTTTATTTCCTTCAATACAATAATTTACGAACGAGTAATGTTTTAATATTTTTGGATTGAGTTATTGTTTAAGTTTGCAAGTTTTTGTCGATCATTAGGTAATTTATACCGTTACATGGAATGCTAATCAGTAGTGTTACTCTTGAATTTCGATTTCAACTAATTGAAAATTGGAATTGGATGTCATTTCAGGTACCTATTCTTGAACACTGTAGAAACTAGCGGATTAATATTTAGTTGCGAAATAGGAAATTTAACGAATTCTATAAACTGCTTGCCTATACTGGTATAATCGCCTTATCTATTCTTACCTTCAGAGTGTTTTCGTTCAACACGGTCGTGTGCAGTAGGGCTACTTTTAAATCTCAATTTCATACAATTGGAAATCGCATATGCCATTTTAGGGACTCTCGAATACAATGCTTGCGAATCATTAACATTTAGTTAATAATAAACAATAATTCATTATATCGGTTTTGTTAATTTTTTTGTAACTAAATAATAATAATCCGCTGGTAGGTACTGCGTTCAAGAGTACCTAAAATGACATATCCGATTCCAATTTGCATAAAATCTAGATTCGAGAGTAGCCCTACAGTTCCATCCAAATGTTAATGATATTTGATATTCATCAGCCAACAGTTATGTTATACCATTAGAAGTATCTACTTGGAACAACATAGGACAATTTGAAGTATCGTAAGTACTCGTAAAACATACTTACTTGAAATTCTTGTCGGAAAATAGTGCAGTATGTAAAACGACAGTCAACTATAGGGGTATTATCGGTGACTGTCAGACAAGATCTATCCGAATCTGCTGAAGAGAATCCACACGCGTAACATCGCAATTGACCTAAAAAAATTGCCATATTTTTAAAGAAAAAAACACTTGTACTGTTTTACTTATCACTTATAATTTATTTGGTACTTTGTAATTAGTAGCCTACCGGTTTCGCTTATACAGCATCATCAGGGCTAAAAGTTTTAGCCCTGATGATGCTGTATAAGCGAAACCGGTAGGCTAACCTAAAGTACCTAATAAATTATAAGTGATAAGTAAAACAGTACAAGTGTTTTTTTCTTTAAAAATATGAATATTTGGAAGTTTTACCAAGCGCCGACGATGGAAATTATCAAATATAAAAAAATTGCATTGTCTTGGTGTAAAGTGCTTAAATATGGCGAAAGGGTATTTTTGGCGGAATAGACAGATTTTTTTTATGTAGATTTTGTTTTTATGCCTTACGTATTCCTGCCACCATAATGATAATGCCATGTTCCAGTAGCGTAGCCAGTAGACTTGCACTAAGCCTAACATATTGGCTACAAGACAGCGACGTATCTACTACCTACAACATCTATAGTATTTATCTCAGTTATCTCTTACTATCAAGAGATCCGTGTGCTTGATCGCTATCTTATTACATAAATAAAGCTTTCTCACACATAAAAGGATAATTGTGGGTACTGGTTGTACCTCTTTTTAGCTATTGGTTTGGAGATCAGAGCGTAAACATTATTAATCAATGACTTATCAATCATAATTTTCTTTTCAAACCATGGACTGGTCACCATGTCGTCCACACCGTATCCAGCAACAACGACTGCTGTTCCAGTTTAGTCCTGGGTTCCGATTACACTGGTGGACTTTGATGTGACTGGCGAAACTTTGGCATTTAGATTCGGTTATAACATAACTCACAAGGAGTAACTACAACGACGCTTGCTAGACAAGTCGTACGTGAAGACTGCGATTAGACTGCGATTTTCCACATCTTATTGAATCAAATGCACGCTGTTTTGGTAAAGGTGAAAACATTTCGGTTGAACAAGTTTCTGGGCTCCTTAAGATAGAAAAGACCATCTGCCCTACTGCCCGGCCACTTGTAAAAGTCGAGAATATGTTTACCGCCACTAATTCCGTGACATCTGACCACCTAGCTCAGAGATTCCCAAACTTATTTCATGTAACGCCCACTTTGAAAATCAGTAATTTTGTAGCGCCCCCTCCTCGTTTTTTTCGTCAAAAACCTCAATAATAACATATAAATGTCTCGCCTGGACTTCAATAAAACCAGTTTTTCATGTTTACTTCCCGCCCCTCTCTAGGCTTCCAGCGCCCACAAGGAGGCGATAGCGCCCACTTTGGGAAAGGCTGACCTAGCTGATCTCTACTACCTAGATATTCGCAGCGACTCACACGGAAAGGTTCCACCGCCTTATCTATTCCTGCCGTCATCACGTCAGTGCTTGCTGTTGATGAGTTATTCGGTTTCGGAGGATAAGGTAGCCGGTAAATTTACTTTTGCTCGGGGGCTAACATCCCGGCCTTAGGTTGGCAATGCACCATTACCACCTTTGGTGTCTCTAGGCGACATGAATTTTTACCATCATTAAATCCGTCTGTTTGTTTGCCTTCCAATATCATAAAAAATGTAAAATATTAAAAAAAACAATCCTTTACACTCAGCATTTAATTATGCTTACCAATAACTTGTAAAAGCACTCAAAGATTGTTTTAAGTCGAGAATTTGTTGTGTCAGATCATCATGGCCTCGGTCATTGAGATATACAGGCTTATTGGAAATGTGCCCCGATCCCGTTAAGGGGGTGTAGATGAGGTCACTAGCCAACTAATTACCCATGAGTATGCGGGGAAAAAGTGAACCAATCACGGGTTATATTTTTTTTTCCTTTTTTAAAAAAAAATAGG
>NJDC01005656.1:17249-41268 GCA_002245475.1 Calephelis virginiensis
ATTGAAAATATATAACAAGAAAAAGATTTATTAACACGGAAGACGTGGCTGTATGGACACAGATCCTTTGCCTTTCCCCGACTGGGATAAAATTAAAAAACAACAACAATCTAATTCAATTACAATACTAAGGGCCACTTGCACGTTCCTGGGTTAAGTATTAAGCACTGTGTTACCGTCACTGGGGCTTAAATCACCTTCTATTTGGCAGTTCAACTCAGTATCAAAATATTAGGTATGTAATCCGGAAAAACGCAAGGGACCCTAGCAAAGTAGTAAAAAGTAAATTGAATGTTGCATTTAAAATTCAAATTTAGAATATTTATTGGCGCGAAAAGAAAGAAATTGCAGGACTGGTTTGTGCAAAGGATTTTCAATAAAATATTAAGACGTACGATGGTCTGTGTAAGTCAGGGGCACTGGCCCTTGTTTAATAGCCATTTCACTGTCCCGCCATCCATCTGGTGGCAGTAATCGATTCCTGCGTAATTACTGCCTGTCGGGTCGGTAACGGAACGAATGAGCCGTTCTCACATACAAGGGAAATTATTTTTAGCGAATGTAAAATAAATAATTAAATCACCCAGGTCACACAAGAATTCACTGCCTTGCCTATTTGCCTATCACTGCCTAGGCAGAGTCAGGCACTTTTGAGTTGTGATCCGAAAAGTGTGGTAGCTGATGTACTTGCTGATACAGGATTGAAATAGATTTTACTGGACGAATTTCTGTAAACTGTCGCAATAATATACTTACGAATTATAAGTCCTACTGAGTTTTATGGAAAAATCCAAATTGTAAAAATAAAGGATCTTCACGCCCATATCCCCGAAGAGGTAGGCAGAGGCACAACCAGGTTACCCACGACTAGCCGAAGACACTAAGTCCAACAATGTGATAGGTGGCAAGCCTAGCGACAACCGGGCACAAATCCAATCCCGAGCAACTTTTTTTTTTGTAGATGTAATCAATTAATAATACCGTGGACTTACATACGCATTACTTGCAAATAATAATTAGTTTACTTTGAGATTAAGCCAATTCTTATAGGACATATTTTAAAGGGTAAAACCACAAACAAGCACAACGCTGATGATAAAAAAAAACAGCTGCTGCTTAGATATTACAGGCGCGTCGGTGTACCTACTATGGCTGGTCTACAATTGTGCAATTCTACCGGCAAGTCTACCCTCCTCGCCAAACATGGTACTGTGATAATAACGGCAAGAATAGGTAAGACACTAAATCTCTACTCGGTCGAGCTGCAGCACGAAACTCTACCAACAATGGTCTTGTTGATAATTACTTTGCAAGACACTTTCGAGCTGCCTGGCAGGATGAGCCTAGACTAACATGGGATAAAATTGTAACACGTCGTCTGACGTAAACACTTGAATCCCTACGTAATAATGTATACTCAACTCTAAAAGCGATAAAAAAATTATCATAAAATGTATGTGGCTGGTACCGACTTAGGATTTATACTCTACCCAAGAAAATGATCAAATTGTGCTACTATGTAAATTAAATAAAAAATGCGTCGATGTAACATCCTCAGTTTTTTCTCATTTGATAATAATTCCAGCTAATGTAGCAGGTCCCCGCAGTAACAGACTGCATGTCTACAAAGCTTTATAAGACCACACATCGCCTACCGGTTCTACTATCATTATGGAAAATTGTGAAACAAATATCTGTTCTCTGTAATTATGTGTTAGACTTTCGCGGTAACTAGTTTTGCTGCTTAGTGAATACATGTTTGCCTACACGTCATTTGGTTGTGGAATATTTATTTTACCATATTTAATTTTGTACTTACTTAATGTTGCCAGCTTACCCTGCTTTTAAAGATAGTTCTCAATTCATTTTAATTTTAGAAGGTTCTCAAAAAACTGTACCTACCTAGACTTTAGTTTATGGAGTATGTTTCCAACTAATTTGAGTATTAACCAACTACTAAATGTTGTTAGTTTAATTACCCTTGGCTCAGTCGTTGCAGCATGAATATCAAACAAACACACAATAAATAAATAGATAATCGAAATTTTTGTTCAAAATATTTAGTGTAATATCTAGGTATATCTATACTTCTTATCGTCGGTTCTTGGTGGACTTCCATTCTAGAAACAATTTATTAACTAAATTTGTACTTTCTACATTATATTTTTTTTATTATATTTTAGCCAACCGGTTTCACTATTCAAGCGTCACCAGGGCTATAACAATTCATAGCCCATCATAGCATATATTAGTATTGGTATATCGGTTGGCTAAAATATAATAATACAAAATATAGTGTGGAAATTACAAGTGTAGTTAATAAATTCTGCCTAATAGCTATACTTAGGGTTACTAGACGATTGCACATTGACATTGTGGGATTTAGTGTCTTCGGCCAGTCTTAGGTGCCCTGATTGTGCCTCTGCCTACCTCTTCCGGGATATAGGCGTAAAGATATATTTTTTTACTAGACGATTGTAAAAACTGGTTGCAAACATTAGTTTACATCCGTCTGGACCGTAGACCTAACTTATAAGTATGTGGATGCCCGAGCTTTGCTCGGTATTTTTTTAGCAAACACTCATTGACTTCGTGTCACTTAACAACGCCATCTGCTGGAACAAATTTATTGGTCACAAAAAATAGTATTATTATTTGCAAATAGATGTCAGGAAAAGTCATATTTTTTAGTTTAAACACGAATAAAATTTTTAGTTTAAACACGAACAAAATGACATTTTCTAAAAATGATTCCTAGTTAGATCGATTTATCGCCCCCGAAACCCCCTACACACTAAATTCCATGAAAATCGTTGGAGCCGATTCCGAGATTCCAATTATATATATGCAAGAATTGCTCATTTAAAGGTATAAGATACATAACTTCACGCCAAACCCCATACAGGTAGTTAAAGAGTATCGAGTGTCACGATCCTGGCAGACCTGTCTGGCTTCCTCCACATTTTACCCATACAAACACTGCGATTCCCAAGACTCTTGACACCATACTTGGATAATAACTGAGTGATCTGATCGTGGAATGTCAACCTAGGTCTAACCGGGTACCTACATCCATCCATATTAGCGTTGTATATCTGCTTTGTCAATCTTTAATTTGTCATTCTTTCCAAATGATTGAACTAACGTAAGTATATGCGTTTTCTTATTTTAACGAAGTGAAGTGTTGGCTTCTTTCAATCTCACTCTTTCTCATATCTCACTGTTATCAATGCGGTCAGCGAGCGTTACATTACAAATTTTTCGTAGCGCTTTCATTTCGACTATATTTATCCTACTTGCATGCTTTTTCCGACGTACTCAATTCTCGCTTCCATTCAACAACGTTGGGATAGGCACAGAACTATCCAAAACGAGTCTAGCACCTTGACTCAAAATCTCGCTTTGAAATAGTTTACCTAGCGCTCCATTCACACTATTTCGTCTCTACATCCACAATGTTCCTTCTATCCCTGCTAAAAGCACAATCAAGATATACAATTTCATTCGCTGGTTCCAGCACTACATCAACCTAAAACTCTTATCAAACACTACACTGTCAACTAAGAATCAGTACTGGCTACGTCTCTTTTCAACATCATTATTTTGGCTTACATTTAACACAAGAGGGAGTAAAAACATACTCAAGCATATAAACTACAAGAATATAGATAAGAAGAATAGAATTAGGTAACAAACACACGTAGAAACAAATTTTTGATATTAAAATTAGTTGAATTTGTGTTAACACTACCTATGCAAGTAACTTTTCCCAGTAATTTACATGAAGGTATAATAAGGCGCATTTCACACTGCAACACACGTCGCTCCGGTGTGCGGTGCAGTGTGTAATCTGCCTAAGTATGGATATTGCGTTTTGTTTACTAAAATTATTTTACTCTTTTCACACTTTTCTTTGAATGCAGATTGCGACTTGCAGAGGTATTTGCGTAATATTTGAGTAACATTTAAACATGCGGAAGTAAAAAGCAGGAAACGCTTGGTGTTGTTAGGAAAAATATAAACATTGGATTTTACAGTTGTCTGTATGTACACGATAACAATTGCTGAATAATCAAACAAATTAAATTAATTTTTTTTTTAAAGAGCATACCTACTTCCGAGGCATTCCTATTATAAAACTGGATCTGATGATGAAATCAAAGAAAATACACAAGTTTTGTGTACTCATGACATACTTATTTAAATCGAAGTTGATTTTTTGCCCAAACTCCTAGACTTCAGTGCTTGAGATCCGTTCTTTTTTTCGCAATGTTACCTATCATTTATCAGTATAATTAAAATGATCACTGTAAAACGCTAGTTAAAAAAAACAGTTCTTCAAAATTGATTTATTGTAAAAAGGTAAAACACATAAAATTAAAATCACATACATACATATCTTCACGCCAAGTCCCTTACGGGGTAGGCAGATAGTATCGAGTGCCAGACTTCACGATCCTGACAAACCTGTCTGGATTCCTTCACATTCATTACCCTTTTCACACAATCACGCCGGTTTCTGAGACTCTTGACACTAAACTCGGATAATATCCGATTAATCTGATCGTGGAATGTCAGCCTTGGTCTCCCCGGGTACCTACATCCATCCACATTCACATTGTAATCTGCTTTGTCAATCTTTCATCTGTCATTCTTTCCACATGAACCCACAGAGTACGCCCTTTCCCATTTTAACACCAACACTTTCTTTCAATCCTACTCTTCCTCGGTTCTCACTGTTACGAATGCGGTCAGCGAGCGTTACACGACAGATTTTCCGTAATGCTCTCATTTCGACCGGATATATCCTACTTTCATGCTCTTTCTGACATACCCAACTCTCACTTCCATACACTAACGTTGGGATAAGCACAGAATTATGCAAAGCCAGTCTAGCTTTTTGTCTCAAAACCTCGCTTTGGAATAGCTAATCCAACGCTCCATTCACAATAAATAAATAAAAGTACAATCGATATTTTAATTTCCTTCTTTTTTCGGAACTTGGTTATAAAACCAGTCATTTTAACCACATACATTTTAATAAAGTACTCTTGATTAGAAATTAGACTAGAACAGGTTAATATTTACTAGGTAGGTACAACTCAATATTAATGAGCTTTCTAGGAGTTTAAGAAGTACCCTATGAATTTTGGCGATTGTCAGGAAGTCAATGACAAAATCGGGAGTGTTAGATATAAATAATATTATATTATACGCTTTGTTATTTGAATTGCAAATATTTTTTTACCTTACTACGTAAGCTAAAAAAATATTCAAAAGTTTTAAAGGTGATATTTAAAAAAATATCACCTTTAAAACTTTTGTTTAAATGGTAAATTCCAAACCAAAGTTACGAGTATAAGGACTCTAATGTCGAAGAAACGCTACTTAAAAAGGTAGTTAGGTAGTGCCTCCGTGCTCCGCGTCGCTGGTCTTGGCGGGGACACTCCCATGATATCTGACAACTCAAACGAAATAGTAATGATATACTTAAAAAGCGAAAAGCTTCACAAAAATGAAAGGCCCTAAAGCATCTAAGTAGTTGTAAATACACTAATTGTCTGGTTCACCCTAAGGCCGCCTTTTTGTACCTTGAATTAATATTATCAAAGACAATTTATATTTACTAATCTCTGATATTATAATATTCGAAGTTATAGTGTAATTTTCGGTGTATTATAAAGCGTGTTTTTAAATGAATCTATAAATTAATATATACAATAACTTTAATTTTTTTTAAATTATTAAATTAAATTTTTAACTATATAAAAACTTTGGATCCCTTTTTACGAAATTAGCTCTGACGGAGGAGTATAAAATTTGGCACACGTATAGTTTATGTGTAGGAGAAGTGCAAAACGCTAATATTTTTTAATTATAATGTTTACAAAGTGCATTAATTCAAAAAAATAAAACATTAAATTTGACACACACAAATAAATATATTGATAATAACGATAAAAGATCACAGATGGCGCAATAACTATTAAGGAAACAAAGTAGTTGGTCTTGAGAAATGAAGTTGGCGTTCTTATCATCAAGATATTAAATTTTATTATGGTGGAATTTCGACTAATGGGCGACCACTAGTATTAATAAGATATCCCTGAGTTGGTATGGGTCCTTTGTGTAGAATAGAACCTTCGTACTTTACTTCGCCTTTACTTTACTTCGCCTTTTGTGAGCTGTCACAGCTCACAAAATGCGAAAGGGTCATTATCATCAAGAGCACTGGTGGTAGAGTACTATGCAGCAATTTGCCCGTGTAGGGATCCACTGCCTTGCTTATTCCTGTCTGCCTATATCAATGTCATATTCTGCTCTAGAGGGTAGGGAACAGGTGGACTTGCATAATTGGCAAAAAACCCCGGCTACAGGATAGCGACGCACCTACATCATCTAGGGCAGCTGTGGGCAAATTACGGCCCACGGGCCGGATCCGGCCCTTGAGAGGTTTTAATCCGGCCTGACGAGGTTTTTTTTAGAAAAATATGAAGCTCCTTAAAAATTAATGGTCGAAATGTTAAAAGACTATTGAAATTTGAACAATTAAGACACTGTATCGATATTTCAAACATAAATATTGCGTATTTCATATGTTAAGACTTCATAAATTTATTTTATTTAATAAAGGATTGTAAAATAAAAAAAAGCCTTATGTTATCTTTATACAACATTTTATAATCGTAATATTTACTGCTTTTTTTTTATTTACTGCTATTTTTAGGTGTTTTAATAAACCGGCCCGCCTCAAGATTGATTATAAATTACTGGCCCGCCATTATATTTTTTTTTAACTTACTTGCTCGCAGTCAAAAGAATTTGCCCACCCCTGATCTAGCATGTCTATAGGCTGCCATTACCTCCTACCATCAGGAGAGCCGCGTGCTGCTTCACTACCGTTTATGCTAAAATATATTTTTTTTTTTTATTATAAATGCTAAAATAAAATAAGTCAACAACAAAGTTTATGCTAAAATAAGTCAACAATATAATGTTTTTTTATACAAAGCAAACATGGATCTTGGTGACAGAAATACACAAGAATAACTTTAATATGCTTTATAAGACTATTGTTTCCAAAACACGATTCATTTCACTTTGCTCGATAGAAAAAAATCAAAAAGTTAACCCTTTTTTGAAAGCAAAACCCAACTGTCTACTTCAATCATGAAAATATCGACACCAGATTTAACATAAACATAGATAAGTATTATACCTAAAAGATAATCGTTTCAGTTTTCATATTTTTTTTTCAAATTATTTTTATAGTGTCAAAAATGGTAATTTGTCGTTTAAGATATTTACTTTAGAGCGCAATTTTTTCATAGTAATTATGGAACGGGGGAGTGCGTTGATAGGCTCTTCTGGCTGACTAAGTGTTGGGCCTTAAAGAAAAGATACTTTTATAGACTTTACAATGTTATATTAACTGATATTTCTATTTGATAATTTCCTCAAAATAGTTTGTGAAGAACAAAGAGTCTTAAATCCTTCGTAATTTGTGCTGCATTTTTTTTATTCCATTGTTCCTTTTAGCATAAAGAATTTCCATCAATGCCAAAATTACGGCAATAAGAATGCCATAAGTGAATACCATTATAGCTGGGTAGCAGTCCACCATGCGCACTGACACGAAAGTAGCCTGTTTTCCAGAGCATTTCGGACGCTTTTCATAAAACAGATGGTTTTCTCTTTGTTGTAAGCCATGCTCTTGTAGTCGCTTCGTCCTAAAACAAATTCTGACCTTTTTTCGTCATCTAACAAGTATAAGTAACAGTTATTTATTTTCAGGAATAGTTAAGGCAGTGGTACCAATCCGGGCGAGTCGCTGCAAACTCTACCACCTACACAGTACACAAGTCATACAAGTATTAGTAAGCCTAAGTAGAAACAGTACAACTTTAAACTCAAAAGTGGAATTGGCAATGGGGAACACTAAGGTCTCGCTCGGGTCGCTGTTGTTGTAACTAGTCCGATTGGTTATAATAATGAAAATTATCCAGAAGCAGCTATTACTTTTTTGCGTAACTTTATTTGGGCTAATGAGATCTTCATACTACAACATTGTAAACTACTTCGATGACAGTCATTTGTTTGTCCAAAAACACTTTTGTCGCTTCTTTCGAACCTGTGTGTTCCTAAAAATTTTAAAGAAAGAAAAATTCCTCCTGGGACATGATTTTAAACAGCATCTTTTCATCTCAAGTCGACTAAGTTTGTTCTTTGTAAGTTACAGACATGCAGTGTGAGAAATGAGCGTTTTATAGTTGTGGAAAATCTGTATCTGCAGATGTTCAAAATATAATGTTCTCGAGAGCTATAGGGGTTCTCTTGAGCCCACTGGTACATGAATTTCATAAAAATTGGTCAACCAGAGGTGATAATGTCAAACAATGTCAAACAAGTGAAACCCGTTGGCTAGAAAGTAGAAAGTAACAGAAAGTGTTAAATAAAGTATATTGTGGATAAGCACAAGTGTTAATTACAATAAAACGTGTGTATGCAATGGAATTCCACCAAGTGCCGACGATAGCAAGTATAGTTTACACTGAATTAAAATTTAATGTCTTTTATAGCATAAGAAGACAAAAAGGAATGGAGTTTCTAAGAGCAAAAAATACGATGACTAAACGCACCTAAGGTAGTTGGTTGCAAGACCTAAACTGAAATGAAATCAAATACATTTATTTGCTGAATGAATCTTACCCTATTTTTAACATTTCAAGATAAGGGGTACTTTTTTTCACGGCCAGCCACGGGTCAATGACTCGTAAATAAGATATTTCTTTCAGACCACATTTTTCCCCTTCATCAAAATATTTCCCGACGAACTTGTATCCCACTCCTGTTTCCATGTGAAATGCGAACAATCCCTAAAATATAATAGATTTAGTACCCACAATACACATGTATTTATGTTTTTAAAAACAAATCGTTTGGCATATATATTTTCTAATGCTAAGAATAAATACAGGCTACTCAAAGTACATGCACAAATTGTCACCTTGGAGGCCAATGGACCTAAGCCACAGTTTTTACAAAATGGAGTTAAATGCATTAACTTATTCACAAATAGCCGTAGTT
The DNA here is from genome assembly GCA_002245475.1 of Calephelis virginiensis. Lineage (NCBI taxonomy): Eukaryota > Metazoa > Arthropoda > Insecta > Lepidoptera > Riodinidae > Calephelis > Calephelis virginiensis. The sequence goes on from NJDC01005656.1 coordinate 26,337, forward strand.
TATGTTAGTCAACAGATTTAACCGAAACCATAATTGTAAACAGGTTTTTTATTAATTTGCCAATAAATGTAAGTGTAGTTTCAATGAAAGCTAAAAAGTCTATACCGCTTAGTTTCAATTAAATTTCAATTAAGTTTTTTCAACTAAAGCATTCAAAGGTTACACATATTAATAATCTTAAGTAAAATATTGAACCTTCTACTAAAATGTGACGCTGGTTTATCTTAAAATAACTGTTTTTGCTCGCGTCATTTATTTTTCAAACGTCCATATCTCAGAAGTGCATTTCAGTGGTATAGCTCCATTACCCTCCAAGGCGACGAAATATGAAACAGTATGTAAATTATATAAAAACGTTCGAAACGCAAAAGCTACATGAGGTTATACAGCGTCGCGAAAAGCACTTTGGAGTTTCGACAATTTACACTTTACACGTTTGAGTGAGTAATAAGAGTGCAGCTTCGAACGTTTGTTGGTAGTTTTTATATTATATCATATTTGTGCTGTACTATAATGCTTGAGTTCGGGATATTAAAAGCCTCTTTGATAAGTAATTTCAGATCCAAATTTAAAAATACGTTCAGTATATTCACATGGACAATATAAAGAGTGGATATCACTACATAAGGCGGTGACTGCCTACCCGGGTATTCTACCATCAGTAGTTACGAGCTGCCTGGCAGAAAGGCAAATGGTATTTAAAAAATATATATTTATAATAATGATAGTTATAAAAAAATAATTAAAAACCTTCTTCATTTCCTTAACTCCATCTTCCATAGACATAAAATTAGGCTTCACTCCAGGTGGGGCAACCTTCTTCTCGTAAATGGCTTTCCTAATTGGCTCAGTTTCTTGCTGCAAATATACGTCAAGATCCCTAACAATTTATTTTGCTTTGCTTGTTTACCTTCCAATATCGTAAAAAAATACACTTACTACAAAGCAGTTAAGGGCTAAAATAGCAGCTTAAATCTTAATGACGGATTAATGAATAAATAATATCTTAACTGTAGGTACAACCAAGGCTCACCAACAATTACCGTATTACGTATGTACTTACTATCACTCTCCAACTACAACAACTACAACTACAACTAGAGTTGGCAACGTTCCCACTTACCACGGGACGTCCCGATTCTAGGATTCTTAATGAGGCGACTCGCTCTGATTTGTGTGGGATGCAAAGTATCAAACTTTTCAAAAATATGTATGCACGCTCATAGTATTTTGTGCTTAAAAGTTAAAAAAATCCTTGCTTGTGCCGAATAGCAAGAAAAAATCAGCGACTCGCCCGAATTGGTATCATCGTCTTATTATACCTATTCCATAACGTCAGCGCTTGCTATTGAAGTTTTCCGGTTCGAAGATTAAGATAGCCGGTAAACTTACTTTGCTCGGAGCCTAACCGGGATGATCCTCTCTAATCGGCAATGCACCATTACTACTTTTATTGTCTCTAGGCGGCGTGAATTTCTTACCATTGGGAAATCCGTCAGCTTGTTAGCCTTCTAATATCATAAGAAGCCTATTATCAGTCGGAGTAGTTTTTTACTTTATTTCTCAAACTTATCTAGTTACCTTACTTACAAAAAAATATTTTTTTATAAATTTATTTTTAAAATATTTAATTCACAAAATTGGATCCCGTTTTTGAAATACTGGTCCCATATTTGGACCCGTTAGGAATTGGGAAAAAAATCGTATTATTAATTTGGCAATCAATTTTATTTAAACCAAATAAAAATGATAACCAAATTATAAAAACATTAACTCAAACTACATAAAGGCGGTCTTATTGCTTGAAAGCGATCCCACCTTAGGTTAAAGAAAGCAATTTTTATTCATATTTGTTTGCATATTTAATAAACTTACAGAAAAGTAATATCTGTTATAAACTGTATCTTCAATGCCAAATTTAATTCTTGAATTCAATAAATCCTCTAACGTCTTGATTCCAGAAGAGCTGGATTGGAGTAAGGCGACGATATTGGCGGTAAACGAAGTGTAGAAAAATATGATGGCACCAAATAAAAGCAGCAACACCACTCGTCCCAAAGCACCTAGGTTTATGTCAAGAAATATCATTACTTTATTACTTTCACCGATAGATGTGCAGATCGAAAATTAGCAAATTTTGTATTAAAAAGTGGTAAACCTACACAAATAAGAGACAGCAAACGCATATTACCATAGATGTTACCGAGGAGGGCAGACAAACAAAACTCTAGACCATATTGCTTAATCATGGTTTTATTACATGAATATCTCCCATTAGTATCTTGTAGAGGTGAGATAATAATTTAAAACGAAACTGAATAGAAAAAAGCTATCAGCTAGCAAAGGCTGACCGCTGTTTATGTTTATAAAAATTTGTTCATAATATTTATGGTTGCAATAAAATTATGTTTGCAATTTAATGTTTGCAAACAAGCAGACGGATTTCCTAACGGTGAGAAATTCAAGCCGCCTAGAGACACCAAAGGTGGTAATGGTGCGTTGCCAACCTGAGGCCTCGATGTTAAGCCTCGAGCAAAAGTAAGTTTACCGGCTACTTTGTCCTCCGAAACGGAACACGTCAACGGCAAGCTTTGGACGTTATGGGGGCAGGAATAGGTAAGGCGGTAGTACCAATCCGGGCGAGTCGCTGCAAAACTGCACCACCTAGTAAACCTGCTGTTTATATTGCCAATATTTAAGATTAGGCTCTTTATTATTTAATTGAGGCGCTATATGTCCCAAATATGCTTGATCTACCTAACGAATATCTATAAACAAGGCCTTAGAGAACGGATAATTTATAACTTATAATACTCACTAATAGTTCACAAAATTCTATAAATAAAAGTATCTTCACGCCCATATCACGGTGTTAGTGACGTTAAACCTATGCTCGCCTTTTACGAGCTGCCTGGCAGGAAGGCAGATGCTCTATTATGCGAAGGAGCCCGGACCAACACGGGTTATTAAATTTAAAACACGTTTCAACTTTATTCCTGTAAAACCTTGATACTTCGTAAATTTAGAGTTAGTTTTACGTAAAACATGGATATGCGATGATACCTTTTAGTTCCACTGAACTTCCTTGCTGACAAACTGCACCAAAGATGAATAAACCAATATCAAATACGTTCGGTCGGAGAATACCAGCATTGCTGATTTGCTACAACAAATATTAAATTTGTGAGAAAAGCCAAAATTGTTTTGTTTTTATAATTCATTTTGAATTATAAAAATGTAAACTTCCCGCAAAGGAAAAGTTATACGTTAATTAGCACAACTAAACAGGAAAGACGGCGTGTAGTAAATGAGTTGGATTTATCAGAAGTCAAATATTTTAAATATACACGCCCCACACAATCAAAATACAACACAAACCCACTACACCTTTTCAGTATCGCCAAAACCGTATCTTTTGTATTGTTTGTTGGTGCTAGACGTGTATAGAGTCTTGTATAGTCGAGTCTTCGACTTTTGGCTAGTCCGAGTCATTTAGGCTTCGACTAATGATCGATTCGGTCGAACGATTACCGCGCGGCAGACATTACCATAGTGTATGGCGCCTTGCAGATGTAAGCGACTACGACGCGTGAACATAGCGTCAGAAACGCAGGACAGACATAACTAGTGGTGTACAAATATTACTAATCTCTTAATATTTATTTTAATTACATGAGAATTTCAAAACGCCATTGAATAAATATTACTTAATATAAATACAAAATAACCAGATATAATGTTAAGTGATCAGCTTGGTGGTCAAGTGGAAAATGTGCACATATTCCACTGATCACTCGGTTCGATTGATCACCACTGAGATCCAATTGGATTACTGAGGTACGGGTCCGATTACCGACATGCATATTTGTGATGATCATATATGTCTGTACTGTATTACATGGTCTGATTGTTTATAAAATTCATCACAGTACGTATTTCTTACTACATACCATCTTTCCTGTTTAGTTTAATAATGCCAAGTTTTAAATAAGTAAAACAAAATACTGAATGGACTTACTTCGTCACTATTTGCGTCAATTTCATTTTTTTCCCAAAACGTTACCAGGCATAAAACACAAAATAACAAAACTAGCAAACCTGCTATTCCATACCAGAGAGATTTTTTAAAGGATAGAAGGTATAAATTATTTTCATACGAAAGATTTGGCTGTCGAAATACAAACTTTGAGAGCGTTGGGGTTGGACATGAAATATATTCAACAAACGACAATCGTTCTGATCTAAAGAACATTGGTGATCCTGAAAGAAATTGCTTAAAGTAAAACTCCATATTCATTCTTACATGTGTGTTAAATGTTTGCCATTGTAATTCTGCTGTGTACTCACTCAACTTATTTCAATTTTTTTTCTACACAATAGATGGAAAAAAACATATTACCAAAATCGTTTAATCTAGATTTAACTAGAATATTTGTTATTGAAAAGTAGTTCTCTTACTAGTCTGTGGCACAAGTTGTATAATAATATTACGACCTATTTGACATTAGACATATTAATACTGTTCTGTTATTTATATAATAATATTACTGTTATTTATATAATAATATTACGACCTATTTGACATTAGACATATTAATACTGTCCTGTTTTGTTTTCATTATTTTGGAAAATGTAACAGCCAATTTTTTGTGGCAAGCCGGATACAAAAAATATTTAGACGACTGTTTAGCTAAACACATTTTAAAATTGACGCCCAGCTAATTAGTTAGGCGTCAATTGCTACATGAGCTAAATGAGGATATGCTACATGAAGATGACTTGCCATCATGCTATTGCTTGAGAATTAAATTTTAGGCACTTTTTAGTAAAAAGCGTGTTCAACAAGTGTTTAATTTTTTTTGTACTAAGCCGGTGTGTATTAAAACCGGCACCACTATATTGTTTGATTTTGTAAGTTAGAGTAACTCATCTGTTTTTCTTCCTTTTTTATTGTCTCATTTTCTTTCCATAACAAGTATCAAAAATGTTTATGTCTGCTATAACTCAGCGTCAGCGTCAATGTACAGTATGTTTATTTGTAAGAATTAATGTTTCTTACCTCCAATGTCTACTTCCCCTCTGTCCAAGTACCCAGACATGCCAGTCCACGAGTTGTTTTGGCGATATCCCCATGTATCAGCGTACATATATTTACGACTAGCATTTAAAAAATCTAGCAGATTATTGGTAGTTACAAAATTAGATTTGGTTATTGAATCTATGTGTCCATTTCTGAAATTTTATGTTTTTAATTTGAACATTGCTAAGTGTCATTTCAGAAGTTATATTTCACTCGTATTCAAGAAGCTTACTTGTCTAAGAAATGGAAGCTGCGCGAAGTACGACATTTAGCTTTGCGTTTCTTACGCCAAGCCATCCAATTCATGAACAAAACTTTGTTCAATATCAGTTCTAAGTATTTTACATGAATTGGATAGCTTTGGGGTAAGAAACGCATAGCTAAGTGTCGTACTTCGCGCAGCTTCCATTTCTTAGACAAGTAAGCTTCTTGAATACGGGTGTTAGTCTAAGTACATTCATTATTACTATATGACGTTAATCAAAAATGACAAAATCGGCTTAACGTAAGACTGTGGTTAACGTTTGGTTTTGCATGGATCTTACATAATAGAGTCAATGATATCTCAAAAAGCATGGGTATGCTACAAATATTTGTCTTATTTTTGAAACAGCAAAAGAGCATTGAAAGTTCTTACAGACATGATCTGTCAAATGGTGATAGCTGTCATTGTTGGTCATGACACAGCAGATTTTTATTTCGTGTCCATTTAAATTCAATTTTATTAAGTTACGACTAGACCACTCGTTTGCACCTGTTCATTTAAAGAAAACACTAGTAAGAGACTACTCCTTATGTGAATGTGGTTTGGACGAAGGAACTGTGTAACATATTATATTCTTCAACTGTCCTAAATATAACATATTCTTAGTAATGTGTATGCATGTATTAGATGTGTAATCTGTTGGTGTCTGTATTTTGGGTTTTACTCAGCTTTAAAACCGTAAAGCAACGAAGCTCTTCTGTGTCTTTTTCACCACAAGATAATACCGCCAATGTATTATTGAGCCGACGAAATAAATGCCATATTTAAAGAAAGAAAGAAGAAGAATTTCAATCGTCTCTAAAAGCATGGTTATGCTACAAAAATTTGTTTTTTTTTTACAAAAACCAAATGGCATTGAAAATTTTTACATCCTGTCTGTCAAATGCTGATAGCTGTCATTGTTTGTCATGACGTAACATATTTTTATTTCGTGTCCATTTAAGTTCAATCTTCTCAATGAACTAATTGGTTCGAAGTCCTTTAAACGCTCAAAACTGTTCAGTTTAGTGCTCCAATAACCGTATATTTCTTTTTGCCAATCACAAGCTCGGCATAGACGGTATACTGAAAAAGTCGTAAAATAACAATTAGATATTATTATAATACACGTATTCTTTCTCATTCTTTTACATACTAAATCATTTACCTTGATGTCTGTTTCTTTTATTTAAACAATCAATTTAAATAGTGGTTAGGATAAGAAGTTTTAATTAAAAAGAGATGAATCATGAAATCTATTCTTAAATTTTCATTTAATTTCGTTTTTCATCGCATACGAAATCCATTGCAATAATTTCCTTTGTCAATAAACTATAGTCAACAATTAGTAGGCTCATGAGTAATAGCCCCACCAATGAGGTAGTCTAATCATCATTAAACAAATAAATTACAATCGCCTCTGTGTTCTAGCGGTCCAGGTGCTGGATTTGACTTCATGGGGTCATGGGTTCGATTCCCGGGTCGGGCAACAAAAAGAAAATGTGGTTTTTTCAATTTTCTAATAAAAAAAAGTTGCCCGGCACTGGATATGCTTGCCACCTATCATACTGTGGGATTTATTATCTTCGGGGTCGTGGGTGTCCTGCCTACCTAATCGGGGAAAGATAAAAATAAATTACATTTCAAGCGCATTTGGAAGAATAAATAAAACAAAAACTTAAACTTACTAAAGTTAGCTTCATATAGATTGTCATTATAGTAAGCTTTTTCCACTAATAATATTTCAGAATCTACAGAAACGTTACAGTCTTCTGGCAAGAGACTATCGATAGTAAGATTATTTTTGCCAAATAAAATCCATCGCAACGGAGGTCCTAGTAAATTATTCTCACACATCTGCAAAAATATGAAAGGAAATAATGAAAATGAATTATGAAATTATGAAAAAAACAGAAAATAAACGTTTATGCGCAAAAATTAACTCAAGAATAAATAAAAAATATATAAATGCTAATTGTGACAATAAAAGAGCTTGCGAATTTCTTGATACACCTACCTTATTCTATGTGTAGAACTCAGGTAGTTTAAATTTAAACCAGTTAAAAATTATTAAAGATAGAAAATAATATGGGCGTTTGGCACTCGATACACTCTGCCTATCGTAATGGACTTGGTGTGAAGATATATAAAAATTACTTTTATTAATATTCATTTAAAACTGTTCGTAAAATTGCTTCAGTGGTTTTGTCACGCTATCTCGTACCGAGTAAAAGAGAGTATAATCACTGAGGTACGGGTCCTGACGTCACCTGCCTGCGAATGCGACGGCGGTCGGTGGGAACGTTTTATGCTTTGTGTACGTTGTATGTGTGTGCATCTTGTATTTTTCGTTGGATAAAAATTATATTTTTTTTCATATGTACTTACTTTTTGTATTGAAAGTGTTATCGATTCCCAATCGTTTCTCAAACTTTGGCTGGTACTTTAAATGTCTCTCTGTATATACTTCTAGGCGTTACAAAATGTCAAATTTTATATAACATTTTTTAATATAGTGTAACATTTTCATTATTTTGTTGTATCTATATTGTTGTTATAAATTTGAATGTCATCAAAATGCTTTTCCGCATTTTAATCTTCATTTCGTTTTATTTTTAATTTTTAAAGTGTTGTATATGTCAAATTAATTTAAGTGTAGTTAAATTTATATTATGAAAATGATTATTTTAAATTTGCATGTCAACAATGATGGAAGTTTGTTATAATGTATTTAATAAGCAAATAAATGTATTTAATGTACGTGACTTGTGTACTTTAAGAATATTTATGAACACTTACGTTTTTTAGGAAATAATCGGTCCCTAAACAACTTGTATCAACAGCCACTAAGAATTTATTTTGATCAGCCTTTAACGTTTTAATGGCTTTACCTGAATGTTCAACAATTTGAAGAAACTTATAATATTTTATAGAACTCAATTTTCTTGCAAATTGCACTTGTGTGTCTGCAATTTAATATAAAATATTGTTTTTACATACCTAATATTGTTCCTACGTGAATGCATAAGTAACAGATGTTAATAGTAGCAGAGTTAGTAGGTACAAAAAATGAAGTTGATGCTGTAATAAGTACGTTTTCATTTAAATATATATATTAAGTCTACTTTGTTACTGGTTCATTATCATTTTAACCGGCTTCGCAAAAAGGAGGAGTATATGTTCGATTTCTAATTTTTATGTATGTTAATCGATTTCTTCCTCATTTCTAAACTTATTAACTTAGGTAAAAAATATAGGGCTCGAACATATAACCTCTCTTTTTAAAGTTGGCTTCTTCTTACTTCATAACAACTTATTTGTAACGTACTTACCTACATTATTTACATTTTAGGCGTAAATCTAGGCTGGATTTTACCGTCAAATTTAAACGCGATCAATGTAAAAACCATAAAAAACGCGTATAGCCAATTGTCAAGAGTGTCAATTATTACAATTTCATTGTCAAAGAAATTTTAGTTATTGTGAACATTTTATTATTAAACTATTGTTTGTGTCATGCAGATTCTCAGTTAATGGGGATTTGAATTTTGTCAATGTTTAAACGAGTACTTGCATTCGTTTATAAAACAAGCGTTAATTAAACTACACTGAACTTTGTTTTACTAAAGTCGGTTATCAACATGATCGGTAAAACCATCCCTTAGTGGTTTGATCACAGAAATGTGCTGATACTTATATTTTATCTGTATATCTATTGCAATAATTCATACTTTACCTTTCCCCCAACAAATACGTAAAAGCAAATTAGGTGCATTCTCGAGTGAATTTGCGATGTCAATAATCATTTTTAAATTATTAACAGCAAATGCTGCGGGAAACAAAATAACCCAGATAATTAACTTTAAGTAATACATTTTCAATTTGTTAGCTGAGGCTTAACAAATGAAGGATAAAATGTGAATTATGTGTCAGTATATATAACCAATGACAATATTAGAAATTCATGTTGTATAATCTATGTTACGGCTGATAAGTATCAGCTGCAACCTACTTGTTTGCTAATTATGTGGGTGGTCTATTACCTACTTGAGTCCTAATTAAGTACATTTTCCTCGTGCCATAAACTACGCTTAGAATAATAAGTAACGTATCATTAAACTCGAGGCAAATTCTGCACAAATCTTTCATCCCTTTTATATTATGCTTTACGAGTATGATATTTCTTAATTATAATTATTTCTTAATTTTAATGAATATATCTTAATTATCTAATAATCTTGTTTCACTATGAATACTCGGGAGCAACTCTGAAACTGATTCGATTTTAACTAAATCTCATGATTTCTATTCCGAACTTAATTGTCAGATTTAATAAATAATGAGATTAAGATATACCACTGGATTTAAAAGCTACTTGAACTGTAGGAAATAGGAAGTAACATAATCTAACTCCTTAGCGATGCTTAGACTAGCCATTTTGGTGTTTTTCAGGGACGTATGATTGGACCATCCCTATTTTTGATCTTTATAACTCTGCTAGGTTTCCTGCTCAAAGGTATTGCAGGTATAACAACGTTTGAAGAAGATAATATGATGAAGGATTCTTGGAATTATGTTGATATCATTAATATTGTGCTGCAATAGGGTTCAGTAAAGTAATATTAAAAACACGTACACAGCTTTAACATGTTTATTGAGTTATTGTCGCCCATACATTGCGAATATCTACTTGTTGTATAAAGCCTTAATAATAGTCGTAAGACAACATACTACCTACATTAACAAAACATTTGCATGTTCTAATACAATTATGTTTTTCATATTAATTATCACATAATAATTGCCCCCGTCGGGATAAGAACCTAAGCCTCGCCGTTGGTCGGTGGAGCTAGACGTGTAAGTTGTCCCTCTAAATAAAAGAATACTTTGGTATATAGCCGAATTTCACTATAGTATATATCCACGTACTAGGCTGTTGTAGTGCGCTTTGAGTGAAAGCAAACGCAGCACCAAATCGAGGTACGGTCTTCCGGGAGACAGCCCTTGTTGACGTTGTAGGGAACAGTCCAATTCATCTAAATAATGATGTCTCGGGCTGAACACTCTGCTTGACCCACAAAGCCCGGTGAAGTTGTAAAAAACCGAGAGGTTGGCAACACATTAGTCATTCCAAAAAAAGCACTTTGAATCTATCGAATATCCGCTATGAAAAACGAAAACTACAAATAGATATTTTTTGCACCACAAAGTGAAGCACAAAAAATTGTATCGTCTGCAATAAGTCTAAGAGCACGTTATTTTAAAGCCTTGGTACAGTTTCCTCAAGTAGGTTTTTTATTAAATTTCATTTTTATTATCTCGTGTTTTTTGTGATATAAGATTTCTATTATTGCAAATGTCACAGCTATTATAGTGCCATACGACAACACCAGTATTGCAGGATAACAGTCCACCATGCTCACGGACACGAAATTAGCCTGTCTGCCAGAGCATTTGGGACGCTTTTGGTAAAACAGCTGGTTTTCCCGCTGCTGTAACCCGTGCTCTTGTAAGCGTTTCGTCCTGGAAATAAGATTTAGCTATGTATTATAAACTGTTAAAAAATGTACCTTTTGTAACAAAGACATTTCATGAAAAACCACGATACATTAATGATTATAATTCAAAATCTTGTCTTTTGAAAAGAAACAAAAATATCTGATTGCCTGTTTGTCTGTTCATACATCAGAGAAAAATTACTAGACCAATTTCGATCAAGTGTTCAATATTTGCATGGCGTCCAATTAACGTCATGTAAGATTAAAATCGGTCAAGTAATAGTAAAGATATCTTCAATTGGAGAAACATTTGAATTTAGTTTAAAGTAGCGCAATTGTAGACCCAAGTAAAAAAACAAAAACTTTAGGATATAATATAGAAAGACAGGTGGTATCTTTATCCCAGACTCTTTTGGAAAACATATAGCACCTATTTGCAGGTGCTAAGTGACAGCGCGTGACATGAATATGGATCGACCAATACGTAGGAACTGTAACAAAGCTCAACTACCTAAACTGCTGTCACAATGTCAGTGCTTACCATTGTTGTGTTCCTGTAAATTTACGCCAGGAGAACCTTACTCAAAGCGAAGGTTTAGGTAAAATGATGGCAGTTGGTACTTACGAAACTGCTGTCTTTGTAATGTCAGTGAATGAAAGTTTTCTTAAAAACTACTTTGTCAACTCATTTTAAGTAACCCTATAGGTATGATTTAATGGCTAGTTTAGCGTTTACATTACCTGAGTAAACATTGATATTTTCGTTTTACTAAAATTGTATATTTAACTTGCATTTGTTTGTGTTTTTGAAGATTTTAATCTTATGTTATAGTTTTTGTATGTTTAATCTCTTTACCTACTGAACCTATGTTTATATAATCTCCTCAAACAAAAGGTTGTCTGGTAGAGATCGCTTTGTTTGGCGATAAGACCGCCTTTTGTGTTCGTAAAACTATAATAATATGCCCTTGTTAATACTTATTTGTACCGTTTTGTAATGAGTTTAATTGTACACAATAAAAAGTTCATTAATTCTTTCATTCATTATACAATAATGGGTCAAATCGGCTACTTTAGCGTGCTGCTAGTATACTCGTAGAACAATGTATGCTAAACAAATCTTACCCAATTTTAAACATTTCCATATATGGAGTGTTCTTCCGTACCGCTAACCAAGGATCTATTACTCGTAAGTACTGTATTTCTTTTATTCCACATTTTTCACTCTCTTGAAAATATTTACCAACAAACTTGTAACCAACACCAGTTTCCATGTGGAAAGCAAATAATCCCTATGGCAAAAAGAACGAAAACACACAGTCGAACTAATTTTTGAAGTCAGTTACAAAAAAATGTAAGGACCAGTCAGAAAGATGGCTTTATGTCAAATGATTAAAGATGGTGATGAGTTTCAATGTTGGTCCGGATATGATGTGTAGAATAGACCATTTGTCTCCATCTAGTATTTTTTTTATGATATTGGAAGGCAAACAAGCAGACGGATTTCCTGAGGGTAAGAAATTCACGCCGCCTAGAGACACCAAATATGGTAATGGTTAGTTGCCAACCTGAGGCCGGGACGTTAGGCCTCGAGCAAAAGTAAGTTTACCGGCTACCTTACCCTCCAAACCACAAGTCATGACGTTATGCCGGCAGTAATAAGTAAGACGGTGGTACGAATCCGGGTGAGTCGCTGCAAAACTCTACCACCCGGTGACGGTAAGCCTATGCTCACCTTTTACGAGCTGCCTGGCAGGAATGCAGATGGTCTACTCTGCAAAGGAACCCGGACCAACACGGGAAATGAACCAATTGGAAAGTTGGCTTTACGACGAATGATTTATTAAGGACGCTGTGTAGAATAGACCGTCTGTTTCTACCTGGCAGATCTATAAGAGACGAAGAAAGGTTAAATAAGTCATTACCAATCAGATTACTGGTGGAAAATTGCTATGCAGCATCTTGTCTGGGTAACGAATGCGCTGCCTTACCCAAACCTGCCATTATAAACTGTTTCCGTTCCAGTGGTAGTGGTGGTAAAGTACTGTGCAAATTGCCCGGGTAGAGATCTACCGCTTTACCTATTCCTGCCGCCATATAGACTCTCTTATGTTCCGGTCTGGAGTGTGGGGTAGCCCGTAGACTTGCAAAATAGGCCTTTTATCTCAGGTTTAGGACAGAGACGGACCTGTGATATCTGTGGTGTCTACAGGCCGCGGTTGTCTCTTGCTATCAGGAGAGCCGTGTGCTTGTTCGTTAGCCTCTAACATAAAAAAACAGTGATTGCTACTGTCGTGTTCCGGTTCGGAGTGTAGAGTAGGCTGTAGACTTTGGACATTAAAACATTCCGGTCACAGAACTATGATGCGATGATAGGTTAGGTAATGTCTATAGGCCATGATTGTTTCCACCAAAAGAACCATGTAGCCATAACCACTGTCAGTATATAAAATACAACAAAACTTAACTTACTTTTCTGATTTCTTTTACACCATCCTCCATAGACATAAAGCGAGGCTTTGTACCTACTGGAGCAACCTTTTTTTCATAAATAGCCTTTCTAACTGGTTCAATCTCTGTCTGTATTTTACATAAAATATTGTTATGCACATAATATATTTGATTGGACATATCTGCCACTTGTACGTTCTTGGGTTAAAAGAGTTAGCTGCTAACTAGGGTTTCCGATTGTTTTTGTTTGTTTTTCTTTTTTCGTAGATAGCTGGTAGAAATCTCTTTTGCTGGAGATCAGCTCTTACTATACTATGTTTCTTCATGTTTTTGTATCTTTATGTTTATGTTTAGTAATAAAGTTTTGTGTAGAATAAAGATATTATTATTATTAAAATCACTTTATATTTGACAGTTTATTGTTATTAAATTTAACCCGGGAACGTGCAAGTGGCTATTAGTTGATCAATTGTGATGAAACATTGCTTACATTATAAACCATTGTTCTTCACATAGTGAAACTAGCTAATGCCTGAGGCGATGTTCGTGTTTTATAATATTTAGTTTGCCCACGGAATATCGTTTAAATCTCATCCAATTTTATTACTTTTTATGGGATAAGACACTATCTGATGGTAAGAGATAACCGTGACATACAGACACCATCGATGTTCTATATCACCATCTATATGCATCGCAATCTTGTGGCTGGAATGCCAAAGTTGCTTTTAAAAAAAATCAATGACATACCTAGGTATAATGATAACAGTAGAGTTCCTGTTGAATCTCGATTTTATACAAATTGGAAATTGGAATCGGGTATGTCATTTTAGGTACTTTTGAACACAATACTAGCGAATTCACAAGGTGGTAGAGTTTCGTAGCGACTTACCCGCATTGGTACCTCCGCCATACATATTCCTGTCGCCATTTTTTTTTAACCGCCGACAACATAATAGAGGTGCTATAAATTTATGGTGTCTGTGTATCTGTCTGTAGCTTCATAACTTTTAAACGGATGGACCGAAATCGATACGGATTTTTATTTGATAGCAGACTTAAATGGGATGGTTCTTATATTACACGTACACTTTGTTAGGGGTTATCGAAAGTGTTAATTTTAACGTTTATTATGTGTATAATTCATCGTGTAATTTGTACGGAATTTGCTTATTATTGTATGGAATGTTGTATGAATTGTAACAGTATCTCTTACCGAGAAATAATATCTGTTGTACACGGTATCATCTACACCAAGTTTGATTCTCGATCGTAACAAATCTTCTAGTGTTTTGATACCCGTGGAACTGGATTGTAGTAACGCAACGATGTTTGCGGAAAATGACGTGTAAAGAAATGTCAATGAAACAAATAATAATAGCAAAACAAGACGTCCCAGAGAACCTAAAACGTTACGAAAATTATTAAAAAGTAAAGCAACTTAGCTACTTATTAGATCTTATTAGATACTTATTAGATATAGATCTTCTATTGTAGTTTTCGCGCCATCGAGAGAAAAGTTGTCGAAGTTTTTTCATAATTATTAAACTTCGTGTTGATATTGAGTGAAATTAGTCAGTTTTGGTGGCATTTTGTACAATTTTGTTCAGTGAAAGTGCACAAATGAAATAATCATGAAGAAATTAGCGTATCGTGTAT
>NJDC01005656.1:49545-64616 GCA_002245475.1 Calephelis virginiensis
CTACTTCAATTATGAAAATATCGACACCATATTTAACATAAACATAGATAAGTATTATACCTAAAAGATAACTGTTTCAGTTTTCAAATTTTTTTCAAATTACTTTTATAGTGTCAAAAATAGTGATTTGGCGCTAAAGACATTTACTTTAGAGCGCAATATTTCATAGTAATCATGGAACGAGGGAGTGCGCTGATTGGCTCTTCTGGCTGACTAAGTATGGGGCCTTAAAACGAGCCGTGAATGTTAAGCGTGGGCAAGATTTATCCAAACAAAAGTTTATTTGGAAAAGAAAAGTTTAAATAAAAACTGTTTTAAATAACTACCATAATTAAAGTAATATAGTAGGTATAGGATATTCTTTGTAAGTATCTTCACGCCCATATCCCCGAAGGAGTAGGCAGCGGCACAACCAGGGTACTCACACACAAGACACTAAGTCGCATAATGTGATAGGTACTTACAAGAACGTTTTGTTTTTAAATATTTACACTTAAGATATTTTTTCTATAATGTGATTATTAATTTAAGAATCACAATTAAGAAAATAAAAATGTTAATAATCACACGTACAAGGTCTTTCATTTCATATAGTAACAGAATGCATTTTTTAATTAGTTCCCTAAATTTAGTTATATAATTAATCACCAACAAATGTATGAGTGTGACTGTACCTGCAATAATACGTTCAATAAAGAAGGTCATTAGTATGTATGAAGACGTCGCTTTTTTGTAGTCATTCGAATTTGGTCGGATAACCAGTGTTTGTGTTGCTGTTTTGGTTTTTGTTTATATTCACTTAATGCGAAATATTTCAGACTGGATATTTATCTTACATATTATTTGACTAAACGCACTATTTTTTTGTGAACACCTAAACATCTTAGGTCACGTCAAAGTTAGAACGCCGTTTTTTGACTTTAATTCATATTATTCAAAAACGCATGTATGTATGCTTTTGAATTTTTTTATAGTAAATATACACGTTAAGAACAACCGAATACAGTTTTCGGTGATCTTATATATTTTCTCATTTAGGCGCTACAATTTTTTTTGATTTTTGGAAAAACCGCGATTATTTGAAAACTATAAATATTTTTTTAAATCTAATTTTTTCGCAAATACGCACAAATTAAGAGCTATTTGTGCGTGTTTATATTATAATAGTCTTTGAGATACACGATTTTGCAAAACGTTACCGCAGCAGGAAACGCAATATCTCGAAAACCTGAAGATGCACAAATTTTATTTTTAGCGCACAAATTTGCACAAATATAAGCTCTCTGCTCATACACAATTTTTAACTCTCCGATAATTAGTTTAGATTTTTCTTGCTGGGGTAACGTTACGTTATTTCCAAAACGACAACATGCACAAATTTTTGATTCGGCGCACATTTAAAGCACATCAAGCACTAATTCGACCTATCCGAAGAATAGTGTCCGTTGTGATCATAGACCAAAAAGTAGTTATATAGGTAGATGCAATAAGGGGCATTAGGGCTATAAAAGCGTGTTTTCGAAATTTTCGTATCATATGTAGTTTCGTCAGTAGAAAATCGAATTACGTCCGTTCTGATATTCGCTCCGTGAAACAATGCATGAGGTGTACGCGGGACTGGGCGCGGAGAAGACTGGCAGCGCGAGCGCCTCGTTCGATCGTCTGTTCGGACGCTTTTTGGTGGAGGGAAGACGTTTCTGTGTTGTGCGCTTTCATTGTTATGAGTTTTCATAACAAGTACATTTGTATAGGGTGTGCATGAAACGGCTTATTTTTATAGATGTCACGATCACGAAAAATATTAAATATGCTTAAAAATAATGCAGTGGGGCCTGATCTTAGATCGTCCAATTCCGATTTAAACAACTTTGATCCTGGTAAGTCGACCTATTATTATTTCATTACTTCACGATTAAACATTAAAGTTTATCAATTGACTAGTGTATTGTGTGTTTTTTTTATCGTCTCAATAATATGATAAGTTAATCGCTCTAAGACTCTTCATCAAAAAACGTCCGATGTACTGATGCGGGACGTTTTTTGCTGGAGAATTTAAGAAATGGATTTTTGCCACAAAATACGACTAATATGGTTAATGTTCATAGAGTATTCACTTCTTTTACAGCAATAAGTGTCAAAAAAAAGGAGTCGCATGATATGTTGAGACGATTTTATACGAATTTTATTAATTTTCTAGATATCTGATATTAATGTAAGAAGTTTTTCTACAAAATCTGTTATACATTTTATTAGTTTGATGTTAAGATGGGACATTATTACTGAAAAAAACTAATAAATAAGGACGTTGTTCATTCGGAAATATCATCAAAAATAAAGTATTTTAACCATAAGTTATATAAAATACTTAACCGTATAACACGTTATCATTTATGACAAATAAAAATAGGATTTATTAATATATAATATTTTTTATATTTGTTTTCAGTTGCCGAAAAAGTCAGTGGCATGAACTCACTTTTGCCTCCTGGTGCAGAAGAAATTAGTCATAAATTATCGGATGTCTGGGAAGAAGTTCTGAGTCAAGATGAAAAAAACCAGCGAAATCGTCTGTGATGTCTCAGTACCGAATGTCGGCCCTGTTTTGTGTACCGAGGATATACTTTATAGTAATGACCTAGTACATTTTCTTTGGAAGTGCCTTCTAGTTATGAAAATTCACCAGCAATACAGCTCAAAGAGTTAGAAGTTTCTGACAATAGATCTACCCCGGTTAATTTAACACTTTCAGTACCAACTCCCATGCCGTCTCCTAGTAATGTTCATTCAACTTGCGATACTACATTATGCCCTAATCATGAAGCTAGTTTCTCTGTTTCCTCATCACTACTTCCCAATATAAATTCGCCTATTATTTCCCGTACTAAAACAACAAAAAAACGACAGAGGCATAAAAAGAATGGACAGATATTAAACGCAAATGCCTTAAAAATTTAGGTAAGAAGTATGTTACGAAGAAGGAAAAAGCTGTTGAAGAAAAAGTTATAGGGCCATCATGCAAATGCCGAAATAAGTGTTCTACAAAAATAACTGGTCTACAAAGGCTCAACTGCTTCACAAAATTTTGGCAACTCGGTGATCGAGCCTTGCAGTGGAACTTTATCATTAAATATTCCGATAAAATGAAGAAGAAAAGGTGTTTAAATCAGGATACTCCCAATAATAGGAATTATACGTATAAGTATTATCTCCCGCTAATTACAGATGCATGTGAAACTCACTGCGAGAAAATTGAAGTATGCCAAACTATGTTCATTAACATGCTTGCTGTTTCAACTCGTATCTTGAAGACTGCGTGGGTGAAATACGTTGGAAGTGCGATTGTAGAGGAGGATAGACGAGGCCGCCACACCAATCATAAGACTATTATAGATGGAGCAATGACACAAAGTATTTGTGATCACGTTCGGGCCTTTGCCCCTGTGGAATCGCATTATATTCGCAAAAATAGTCATAAACTGTACCTACAGGGGGGGTATTGCCAAGATGTTTAAACTCTATCTTCAATGATTCGATCCCCAGAAATACGCTTCTAAAGCTACAAAAGAACGCCAGTATCGTGACGTTGTCAACTCAAACTTTAATTTAGGCTTCCATATTCCTAAGAAAGATCAGTGCGATGACTGCCACGTTTTTCGATCGAAAGTAAATCCAACCGACTTAGAAAAAGAAATTTTCCAACAACATCAGACTAACAAGAAAGTAGCACGAGAATTGAAAAACAAAGATAAAAAGGATGCTGAAGAATCAAATGGGAATATTTTAACTGGTGTATTTGACTTTGAAAAAGTGTTACAATATCCTCACGGTAATATAAGCATATTTTATTATAAGAGAAAGCTATCTTCTTATAATTTTACAATTTTTAACATGGGAAGAATGAAGGCGGTGTGTTATATGTGGGACGAAACGGTGGCCAAACGTGGCGCGAATGAAGTTAGTAGTTGCCTTTTAGATTTTATGCAAGCTAACGTTGATCAAGGCACCCAAGAGATACGGTTTTGGTCCGACAATTGTGCCGGCCAAAATCGTAATCGTTTCGTGTTTTCTTTGTACGTTTACGCTGCAAAAAAGTTTAACATATCCATTACACATCGCTTTTTACAGAAAGGGCTCACCCAAAATGAAGGGGATAGTGTCCATTCTGTCATTGAAAGGGCATCGCAAATGAAAAATATTTTTACCCCAGACGAATGGCGCTTATTAACTAAGTGGGCTAAAAATGATGGAGAACCCTATGCAGTTCGCAATGTAACTCAAAATGACGTATTTGATTTTAAGTGTCTTGTCAATAATAAGGTATGGATGAAAGATATCAAGGGGAGAAAGATTAACTGGAGTAACATTCGAGAAGTACACGCAAACAGTACTGACCCAAATAAATTGTTTTTTAAATATGATCTGTCTCAAACTGATTATGACATTTTAGTTATTCGCGGTAATACAAGAAACTCATTACAAACTGAACTTAAGCTAGCCTACACTGAACCCATAAAGATTCCTGCTGCTAAATACAAAGACCTAATTGATATGTGTCGGTCTGAAGTTATTCCCTTAGAATATCATCCATACTTTAGCTCTTTGCCACATCACAGCACTAATAATGTTCCTCAAGAATCGGACGACGACCTGTCTGAATGAATATTACCTACAAATAATATTTTTTTACGTTCTAGAATTTAGTTGTTTTTTTTGTGTTAGGTATATTCAATGAGATAAAAGTTTCAATGGTTAAATATTGCGCACCTATTCTATGTCACGATGTACAACCTGTTTTTGGGATATATTTTTTAATAATTATAGTTTTACAAAGCATTGTAGAAATACTATTGTTATTACAGAGTTTATTTTAGTGTTACTGACATCAGTGAGAGGATATTTTAAGTTCATGCCCTAGTCGTCAAGGTACCTATTTACATGTCTGTGATATGATGTGCCATTTATAATACTATTTTAGTTGTTCTAGAATTAAAAGTAAGCCTAAAGTTTAGTTTCTTAAGAAAGCAAAACTTCGTTTAAAGCACGATGTTTCCGATTGAGCAAGTTATAAAGACTGAATTCATATAAACAAAGTTACTACCGTAATACTACTAGTATCTAAGTCGTAAGTTAAATAACTAAAATAATGTTTCTGATTCCCATTTTAGTTATTTTTTGATTAATAATAAACGATATTTTATTAGTTCATTTATCTTTCATTAAATTAGGTACTATTTAAAAGACAAACTATTATATTTTACTGTGTTTCCAAAAGTTATTATGGATAATTATCCACAAAGGACGTTTGAGAGTTGAACAAATCCAACAAAAAACGACCCATGTTACCAACAAACGTTCCTAAAATCAGGTGTTTACGTAAAACAACGTCAATAGTTCGAAACAAACCACCGTTCTTCCGCCATAAAACGCTCTATGTTGATATGGAACTTACTATCTCGTAAAATAAAAGGTTTAGAAATACACACTACATAGCATATAATTAGGCTAGGGTATTATAACAAAATACCAAAAATTCAGAAAGCTAGGTGTATTTTTTTAAGAATTATATAAGTCACTAACTTTGACAGCCTCTACTGAAAACTGCGAACCCTGCAAATCGGACTTTATTCTTCGGATGAGTCGAATTGTTTGTCCCACTCATATCACTCTAGGTGCTACTTTCTTGCTGGGGTAACGCACACCATCAAAATTGAGTTTTGGCGCCATCGTGAAAGAAAAGGATCTAAGAAATTCGTATTAATAATGAGTGAATACGGTTAATTTAGGTGGTAATTAGTGTAATTGTGTTCAGTTAAAGTGCTCAAGTGAAATAATTATGAAGAAATTAGTGTAACGCGTATGTCCTCGCCGCTGCCAAATCTCACTAATTGAGATTGAGTAACGAAGCCACCACTTTACTCAAGACCCTGATATTACTTTGTATATAATGACTTTTGACAACGTGTAGTTCTCTTACTAGTCTGTGCTTATGACTGAAAATAAAAGAATTTACTAATACCAAGGGCTACTAATCCCTGCTAATACGGAAGACGTGGCAGCATGGCCTAAAGGTCTTAGCCGGCTAATTTGCTAATTTGGGCAAATTAACTTAAAAAAAGTTCTTACATTCCATCGGTTAAATGTTTAATACTATCGATATTAGTTAACACGTAACTAATTTTGATCTCTTGACCGTGCAGGTTAAGTCTCCGCAAAGCTGTCATCTGGTTCACATTTGACGTGATTCCATGCGTAAAATTCCAGAAGCCATAACTTTCTATCTCCCATTCGCATCCACTGCATATTTTATAAACTGGAAAATAATACCTAACTTTATTTCATCTGTGGCAAAAAATATGACTTCCATTGCAACAATGACGTGGAAACGATAAGATTTTTTCATTAATAATTCTTGTGATTATGATACTTTAATTAACTATTTTGTAACAATTTCTTATCACACATACCGAATACGTTATTTTTTTTAAATTTACCACCAAAATTGGAACCAAGTTGCTGCAGTTAAATACTAAGGAGTATTAAAATAGATATGTACGTAGATACGTAGCAAACCCGAATTTGTATAGATTTTACTTGAAAAAGTATAACCCGAATGATTTGAAAGTAAGTCTAAAGGCATTCAGATATAAGACAACTAGTATAATATGATTTTGGCAAATAAAAACATAGCAAACATATTTTTTTTATTTTTTGATATGAAAGTGGCGCCAAACTGTTAAATACCTAGTAACTAATACTTAAACTTGAATATTCTAATTCTTATAATAATACTCACTGTAATAAATGTTGAAAAAATTGTATCTTACTCGACGTATGACAGCTACTTCCGAGTCTATTAATACATTGATACCTTTAATAACTTCTGGTATAATATTTACAAATGATTCATTTAATTCTTGCCCAAAAAAAATCCATCGCAATGGCAGAGAAAACTGAGATGATGCTGAATTCTAAACAATAAACCTTCATTACTAACGAAACTTTGAATTCTAAATGTCATTAGAAAAAATCTTAACAATCATAGCATGACTAAGTTTAGTTTACATAAACATTCTTTATATAATGATAACAAATATATTGAGCTCTAAATCAATTTCTTTAAATATTTTGAGAACTGTAAAGTATTTTATTACATGAATAAGTTTTTAACAAAAAATATAAAATTTAGATAAACTTGCATTGTAAGTGCTTGTCCCAGAATTAGACTTAGAAATGCTATTCATGACGTATCAAATAAATCTAAAAACAATAGGATAACGTTATGAGTTTTAGGGGTTGCGATTTTCTGCTTTCATTTTCAGACAGCTGATCTCTTAAAATAATATTTCAGTGTCATTTAACTTTAGTGTATATTCCAAAAACCATCTTAACAGGTTGAGGACAGCTGCTCCAAAATTTAGTTGCGAAGTTACATCCCAACAAACACAATCAATTTGTAAGTTAAGTAAAAGCTTGTAAAAAGTAGAGAACTCTAAAAAATGCAAAATAATCGTACCGTTAGTAAGTTCTCTGTTACATGTAAACAATCAAGATCTACTAAAAATACAATGTCTTGATCATTATATTTATTCAAATTAAATTCGTTTACAATGACGTATTGAATTCCTAATTCTGAGAAGGCAGAATGAAATCGTAGATTTTCGTCTGAAAAATAACATTTATAATTCAAACTTTGAATGAAGAAGACGTTAAATCCATGCTTAAATCCAAAATGAATTGAAAACAGGAAAAACAATGCGTAATGAATGAACTGAGCTTACCTGACTTCAAATATACCCAACTCCAAACAACACACATCACTACACTGTTTTATTAACACCAACAATACATACAGAACTAAAAACTCAACCGAACATCATCAGGAGAATTCGACTGCACTCCACAAAGGTCGAGCTGAAACTCAAATCAACTGAGTTTTTAGCATTGTGTGTATTGTTGGTGCTAATAAAACAGTTTAATGATGTTTGTTGTGAAGAGTTGGACATATTTGGGGCTATAGCTTCCGGTAATTCCAATTCATACATAACGCAATGATTTTCCTGTTTTGTTGCGCCTTAATGCATATACATTTTTTGCGGAAAATATATTTTTTTGGATTTTATAATTTAAACTCTTGAAAAACAACAAAATATTAACAGAGCTAAGTACAAGAATTAGTAGACGTGCACACGTGGCTAAAGATTCCAATGTATGTATAATTCCAAAACATACTATATGCATCAGTAAATCTATGGTGGCTAAAGGCGACTGTTATCCACTGCTATCAGGAGAGTTGTCTTCTTGTCTGATTTCTTAAGACAAATACTTTAAAAAACAATAAAGGCACAAAAATATTGTAACTAGATAATAATAATAATTAGATAGAAAAAAAAACACTTTACATGGTGTCCAACATGTTAGTCCAACTAGACTTACTGGTTGTTTCAAATGTCTTATAAATGATATTACCACATTTATTTCTGAAAACAAAAAACATGAACAAAAACCATGCAATGAGAAAAGAACACAAAAGACCTTCATTGTGGAACTTTTGAGTAGCTATGAAAAAACTGTCCAAGTAGAAAGTTTTGTAAAAGATTTAAGTGAAAATTGACAAAATAAGTTTGCTTTACAAATTGGCCAATCAAAATCCCCGTTACTTTATGGACTCGTTGTTTATGCATGCATGTTTTATAGTGCAATTTCTTTGACATACTTTCGTAAATTCTTTTAAAATTCAATTCAATTTCTTATTATACCACAATTTCACAATTCTATTATTTTGAGTTTTCCACTAAAAAATTTAGTGAACCGCATTTTCATACAATTTTACAAAACTAGTATTTTACCAAAAAATAGGAATGAATGGTTTCTCAAGAATCCCTCCGTTCATCCTTCATCCCTCCGTTCTTGACAAAAAAAAATCCAAGAAATATATATTTTTATAGGAATAATTATTATTTATAGGCTACTAGCGGCCTGCCCTGGCTTCGCACGGGTATAAAATATACATATACGAGGGCCATTCAATAAATTTTTAGCCTAAGAAAAAATAAAGAAAATTTTGAGAAAGTAAAGATTTATTTTTCAACATAGTCTCCTTTCAATTCAACACACTTGGACCAGCGATGCTCCAACTTTTTTAACCCGTCAAAAAAATACGATTTCCCGAGGTCGTCAAAATAGACCTCTGTGGCAGCGATGACCTCATCATTCGACCCAAATCTTTTGCCAGGGAGTGACTTTTTCAGATTTGGGAACAAGAAAAAGTCGCATGGAGCCAAGTCTGTAGGATACGGTGGATGGGGCAGCAATTCGTAGCGCAATTCGATCAATTTGGCCATGACAACGGCGGAGGTGTGAGCTGGCGCGTTGTCGTGGTGTGAGCAAAGTCAGCAAACGCGGCACCCATCGCGCCGACAACTTTTTCATACCCAATTCTTCGTGCAGAATATGATGCACTGTCCCATCTGCGATGCCTACAGTCTCAGCTATCTCGTGAATCTTCAAACGCCGGTCTGCCAATACAAGATCGTGGATTTTTTTTACGTTTTCTTCTGTAGTAGCCGTTTTCGGTGCACCTGAGCGTGGCTGGAGAAGAGTCACCGTACACAGCATCCAAGCGCTCTTTGATTTCGCTGCGCGTTTTCCCTTCCAAAAACAAGAATCTAGTCATCGAACGATATTGTTCTTTTTCCATTTTTGCAAAACCGACCGACACGCTCGCTTCCAAAGGCTGTCAAAACAAAACAAATGAAGGGAAAAGACTGAAAACTACTTGATAGACTTCAAAAGGTATTTACTGCACGATAGTAAAACTCTTTGCAACAACAACGCCATGGGGCGATGAGGCTAAGTAATTATTGAAGGCCCCTCGTAAACATTCCTCTATAAATATTTTATCTATTAAAAAACCGCAACAAAATCCGTTGCGTAGTTTGAAAGATTTAAGGATACAAAGGGCCATAGGGACAAAGAACGCGATTTTGTTTTGTTACTGTGTAGTGATGTTAGATTAAAAGTGCTTTTTCCATGGTTTTTCTAATGGTAAAAGCCAATCGTGGCCTGTAGACACCATTGACGTTCAAAGCGTTGCTTACCTATAGCCGATGTATTAAGCGGTTAAGCCTAATATGCTAATCTACCAGCTATCTTATCAGACTGGAACAGGATGGCGCCCAATTCTGTCTATATGGTGGCAGGAATAGGTAAGACGATAGATCCATACACGGGCAAGTTACTGCGTGGCATTCTTCCTCTAATGAGTAACGGTCTTGTTCATAATGA
This sequence comes from Calephelis virginiensis, assembly GCA_002245475.1. Lineage (NCBI taxonomy): Eukaryota > Metazoa > Arthropoda > Insecta > Lepidoptera > Riodinidae > Calephelis > Calephelis virginiensis. Next base: position 59,830 of record NJDC01005656.1, read on the forward strand.
GACATTTTTTATAGGATAAGCTCTCTTTGATGGCAAGAGTCAACAGTCACCTATACACCACAGATGTGATTGGAGTATCCCAATCTTTTACTATGTGATAGATCAGCGAACAAGCACACAGGTCTCCTGATGGTAAGCAACCGTGGCCTATAGAGACCATAGATGTTACAGGTGTCGCTGTTCTGCGTTTTCCCCGTGTTGGTCCGGGCTCCTTTGCAGAATAGACCATCTGCCTTCCTGCCAGGTAGCTCGTAAAAGGTGAGCACAGGCTCACCGTCACTAACACAGTGACATCTGACTAGGTGGTAGAGTTTCGCAGCGACTCACCCGGATTGGTACCACCGCCTTAACTATTCGTGCCACCATAACGTCATGACGTGTTCCGGTTTGGAGGGTAAGGTAGCCGGTAAACTTACTTTTGCTCGAGGCCTAAGATCCCGCTCTCAGGTTGGCAACGCACCATCACCACCTTTGGTGTTTCTAGGCGGCGTGAATTTCTTTCCACCAGGAAATCCATCTGCTTGTTTGCCTTCCAATATCATAAAAAAAGATAATGTTAACCTATGGTGCAAGTCTACCGGATACCCTACCCTCCTTACCGGAATATGACAGTCATTATGACGGCGGGAATAGAAAAGACAGTAGATCCCTCGTGCAAGTTGCTGCATAGCGCTCCACCACCATTGCTCTAGTTCAGGGTAGGCGAACCTTTATTCATCAACGTACCATTTTTTCGAAAAAATGTTTAAGGCCCAATACTTAGTCAGCCAGAAGAGCCAATCAGCGCACTCTCACGTTCCATGATTACTATGAAATGTTGCGCTCTAAACTAAATGTCTTAAGCGTCAAATCACCATTTTTGACACTATAAAAGTAATTTGAAAAAAAATTTCAAAACTGAAACAGTTATCTTTTAGGTATAATACTTATCTATGTTTATGTTAAATCTGGTGTCGATATTTTCATAAAGTAGACAGTTGGGTCTTGCTTTCAAAAAGGGTTAACTTTTTGATTTTTTTCTATCGAGCAAAGTTAAATGAATCGTGTTTTGGAAACACTAGTCTTATAAAGCATATTAATGTTAATTTTGTGTATTTTTGTCGCCAAGATCCATAATTGCTTTGTATGAAAAAAACAGTATATTGCTGACGTATTTTAGCATACATGGCCCCTTAATGGGGTCATTGACAAGGGTGTCTCCCCTCCCTCCCCTAGAGATTCTAAAACAATGAAGAAGCAAACAATCTTATGTCTTTAACTTGACTTGATCGATTATTCTAGTACTTTTTCTAATTATTTGCTACTATTTAGAGCGAAATGCAAGGCAAATCAAAAAGTCGAGGGCACGAGGCTCCCGATTGAACCTACAATGTACCTGCCTATATTTTTCTCAATCTGCATATCAACTTGCCCCCATCTAGGCCATCGGCTGGCGACGCTCTTGGTCATTGACGTGCCATAAAATAATTGTGGCTTTCTGATTATTTGGAAAATAATAATAATAAATACTATCAAAACTCTTTATGAAATAAAGTAAACAAAAGAGGTACATTTTGTTATGTTTTTATTACACACATAAATGAAATTACTGTAAAATTCGTGTGACTTCTGTTGCTGCAGGTTAGATGACAAAAAAATTATGTTAGGGTTGTAAGATGTTATTTTTATCAAAATGCATGCTGAACTGGATTCATCTGTCAAACGAGTTCTAACCGAGTTTCTAATGTTATTCATCTCTGAAAATAATGACTCGCAGGCATAGGTAGATGAAAAGTTTCCTGCCTGCCATAGCGCCGTCCCCACCCCGCGCACCGAACACTCGGTAGCTTAGGATCACTCGCGTTCGATCGTCATAAGATACCTACTTAACACATTTCTTACACATATTTTACCAAGGCTGACATTTCACGATCAGATCAATCGGATATTATCCGAGGGTGGTGTCAAGAGCCTCCGAAACCGGCGTGTTTGTATGAAAAGGGTTATGAATGTGAAGGAAGCAAGACAGGTTTGTCAGGATCGTGAGGTCTGGCACTCGATACTCTCTGCCTACCCCGTAAGGGACTTGGCGTGAAGATATGTATGTATGTATGTATTTTATGAACGGCGACGTGCCCAAAATATTCTGTCGTGTGCCATCAATCGCACGCGTGCCAATGGTTCGCCTACCCTGCTCTAGTTGGTACTGACCTATATTTTAACCAATGCTCGCATTTTCCGAGCTCCCAGACAAGTGGTCCCATACACATTTGATAAAGATACAACTTGAGGTTTGAGAGTTTTCTTAAATAGTATCTACGGTAGTACTATATAAATTATGCGCTTCGGCTATATTCGTCAAGCTTCGGAAATCCGAATGTATTTGAAAGGTTATATATATATAGAGTTGTTATTACATAATTAATCATTTTGCTTAATTTAGTTTGGTCAGCCAATTTAAAAATAAAAGTACAAAAAGTAGAAAGACTAAAAAGTGTAAAGCCGAAGCGCATAATTTAATTAGTAGTACTGTACGTGGTCATATTCTAAGTACTTTATTTACTTGACTTCAACGACGCGATCGGAAAATCACTTGACTTTAGAATCATGACTTATCTTTCGAAAACGAAATTATCAATTTCCGACTTAAGACTAAATTTAGAGTCGGTTTTTAGTAGTTTTTAATGTCCCACGGATCTGCCTTCCTCTTCGGGGATGTGAGCGTGAAGATCCTTTTTTTTAACGTCCCACGGAAGAAGACGGTTGTTATAAGTTTGACGTAAAGTGTAAGTCTATCTGTGGCATCATAACTCCTAAGCGAATGGACCAATTTCAATGCGGATTGTCTTTAATCAACTCTGAAAAGAGGAATTTACGAATCTGCATGTTTTAAATTTTTTTTGTATGTTGGTTATGCGACTACTCGGTCAGTACGATGAAAAACGAATCCACTTTAACGGTTGTTTTTTAAAAAAAGAGCCGACGTTATCGATATGGTTCATAAGTAAATCACGGATAGGTTTTAGGGTTATTAAAAAAAAAGAGTGTGTGTACTCATGTACGCACGTAAGAAGTTATACTTCTTTGGCGTAACAATCCAAAAATACCAAATAAAAATGTTCGCAACTAACTTCAGGGTGTTGCTTTTTTCTGTCGGTAGCAACTAACTTCAGACTGTCACATTTATCTGTCGGTGTGCGCACGCATCGTAAAAATTCACTATCATCATTTTTCCCAATCGCGCCAAAAGAAGTATAACTTCAAAAATATAAATATATTATAATATTACAAAACCCGCAGCAAAGCCCGCTTGGGCTTCGCTCGATTATGAAATATACATCTAAACCTTCCTCTTTACTCATTTTATCTATTAAAAAACCGCATCAAAATCCGTTGCGTAGTTTTAAAGATCTAAGCAGACAAAGGGATATAGGGACAGAGGAAGCGATTTTATTTTTATTTTATACCCGTATTAGTCCGGGCTCCTTTGCAGAATAGACCATCTACCTTCCTGCCAGGCAGCTCGTAAAAGGCGAGCATAGTCTCACCGTAACTAATACCGTGACATCTGACTAGATGGTAGAGTTTCATAGCGACTCGCCCGGATTGGTACCACCGCCTTAACTATTCCTCCTACCATAACGTCAGCATTTGCCGTTGACGTATTCCGGTTCGGAGGGTGACGTAGCCGGTAAACTTACTTTTGCTCGAGGCCTAAAATCCCGGCTTCAGGTTGGCAATGCACCATTACCACCTTAGGCGGCGATAATTTCTTATCATCAGAAAATCCGTCTGCTTGTTTGCCGTCCAATCTCATAAAATAAGTGTGTGCTCTGCTAGAATCATTTCTCGTAACTATCAGGAAATCTGCTTGTTTGTCGCAAGGAAAATATTTGTTTTTAATGTAACTCGAAACTAAGCTCATAATGTTTTTGTAGGTTATCTTACATTGTAGTGATTCAGACGCTTCGTCAACAAATTCTAAGCTGGTGTAGTGTGAGCAAAGATAATATCTTTCCGGTTTTCGATTATTTTTTTTCCTCATTGGTCCGCGTTTTCTGAGGAGAATAGACCATGCACGTAGCAGATCGTAAGTCATAGGTTAGAACAGAAATACTCAACCTGAGGCAATGCTATCATAATGCGGCATAGCCCTTTACTTTTATGTTGGTGGTATCTATTACTGACAAGGGTTCAAAATTAACGTACTAACTAATAGTACCTGGATGCCCGAGCTTTACTCGGTATTTTTTAGCAAACACTGACTTCGTGTCACTTAACAACGCTATCTGCTGGAACAGCAGCTGGAGCTTTATTGCTCACAAAAAATAGTATTATAATTCGCCAATAGATGTCAGGAAGAGAAATATTTTTCAGTTTAAACACGAATAAATTTTTCAGTTTAAAGACGAATAGATTGACATTTTATAAAAACGGCTCCTAGCTAGATCGATTTATCGCCCCCGAAACCCCCTACATACTAAATCTCATGAAAATCGTTGGAGCCGATTACGAGATTCCAATTATATATTTTTATATATACAATAATTGCTCATTTAAAGGTATAAGACACGCATTTACTCATTTACTCCTGTATTTACTCATCTATTCATATAACATACGTGTGTATGTAATATGAGTAGAACACTACATATTGCTCTGTGGCTATGGGCTCGCTCAAGCAAGTGCGAGCGGAGTTCAAAAAAGGTACTTAGGTAATTACTGTGACCCGCAAGATTAAACAGTAGCAATAATGTGGCCCAGGTTAAAAAAAGGTTGAGTATGGCTGGGTTAGAAGGATTACTAAC
>NJDC01005657.1:13385-39792 GCA_002245475.1 Calephelis virginiensis
TGTTGTACACAATGTAATTTCGAAACTGTTTAAAAAAGACGCACTAGAAAATCATGTTGTTTAAAAAATGGTGATAATAGTGTCTTTCATTTTTTTATTATCTTCCTACATACAACACAGTGATTTGAATGTATCGTGTTTGAAAAGCAACAACCCTTTTACCTTTAGGCCTACACAATGTAATAGCTATTGTTATGATTAGGTTTGTTTGGGTTGGTTGAAGCTTTAAGGGATTGTGTTCTCATAAGCCTCAACAATAACCATAATCTAAACTAAATATAAATTTATTTAATTTGAAAGTAAGTAAATATAAATATCTAGATTTAAAATACGCTATAGCATTCTAAACCAATGATTACTTGAGTGGGTTTAACAAGAGTGATTTCGGATAGAGTCATTTCGGTTTTTCGAAATCATTTATTTTTGCAATTGAATACGGTACTAGGGTAAGCAAGGTTTATCGCAAACTAAACATACAGCAATTGTTTTAGTTAAATGCCTATGTATCAACGGCTTTACCTTGCAAAACATGGCGAAACCGACAATTTTTGGGAATTTTCCGAAATGATGTTTTGTATTTAAAGCCACTTTGTATTTAATTCAAAATATAAAAATATTACTAAATTCATTTATTTACATTTCAGTAAGACAAATCTAATTCAAGTATATTTATATCGATGTATCAATAATGACCTTGTACTCATTTGGAAAAAAGTGATCATACTCTCAAAACTAAAAAAAAAATACAAATAGGGATTTACTTATACCATAAATGTAAAAGAGTGTAGAATTGTCCGTTCTATTTTCACATCAAAACTGGTAAACCCAATTTAATAATTTAAGAGTAGAAGTAAAAATCGAGTTAGTTACTTTACTTCACGCACGCATGTGTGTATATATCGCACGTGTCAATTAAAAGGGTATTAATTCTGAAAAGTCGATTTTTTTTATTTACTATTTTGAAAATAGATTTTTTGCTCTACAAACTGGTAAAACAATAGTATTTAAAATACAAGAAGTTTTTGAAATATTGCATAACGAATCTTTATTGACTTTACACGCGCGTTATTTTCGAAACAGTCAAGACAGGCGCATGTTAGTTACGTCAGTTGCCGTTCAGCACACCGTTCAGCGATAGTACCAGCCACACGTACCGTTACAAGTTACGACCCGTCCGGCTGTCAAATTGGAGGCATAATCGCAAAAAGGTGAGTATCTTAAATAGTATCATGTTAAGTTAATACTCTATTGTTTGTTCAGATTAATGCAAATTTGATGTTTCATTTAAAATAATACCCTCTTGCCTACTCAATTTTGTTTAATATGTTAGTTTAAAAGAAATTATTGTATATTGATACTTTATAGCGCCCGATTTGCATGAGTTAATTCTATGTTGCTTGTCAACTTAATGCTATGGGCAAGAGTTTCAAGTAGAATACTACTTTTTAGTCTGTTGCTTATTTCTATTTCTTTTTCATTTTAGGATAATTTAAAACGATGAAGCGGAGTAAGAGGACTAATCTAATAATGAGAGCAGTTTGCAATCGTCGCGAAAGTACTCTAGATAGCACTTCTAACGACGAAAATAAAGATCCGTTCGCCGACAGCGACAACAGCGATCCAACGTATGTCCCCGAAAAGCAAACGCACCGTCCTGAATCGCGTGTGTCTGGTTCGTCGGCCAGAAATCTAACGTGCGAGTATGTATTTTGCACTGAAGATGTTTTTTCAGCCTGCAGCAAGTGTAATACTTATTTATGTTGAGATAATTTTGATAATACGCAGTCTTACAGCGACTGTGAATTTCATAAAAACAGCATTAGTAACAATGAAACTAATAAAACTTTGACTGGTGATGGTGATCAAAATGATTTTAACGTGACTCACATAATCGAAAAATGACTGCACATAATTAATTGACGTTACCAATTGCATAAATCAACAGCACTGTGAGTACAAAAATTGTAATGCAGACATTTTCACCACATGCATTCAATGTCAAGGATTTCTTTGCAATCTCCACTTCGACAAATTTTACTTAGACAATGACTGTTCACGACACAAATCATTTTCAACTGATTCCCAGAACACTAGCATTTTTTCTAATTCTAAAAAGTATCTTCACGCCCATATCCCCGAAGAGGTAGGCAGAGGTACAACCAAGGCACCCACGACTAGAAGAAGACACTAATTCTACGAGGAAAATAATCAAAAGAAAATGTGATTTGGGACTAAAGTATTTAAATTGGAAAAAAAATAAAGTTGATTCACGATCACTTAAAAAGCCTTGTGATGAAACTACTTGTAGATTGAAATGTACTACTAAAATAGGTGAAACTAAACGCAAGCAGATTTTTGATAATTACTGGTCATTGGGCGACATTAATAGACAAAGAGATTTAATTAAAAACAGTATGCAAGAAATTAAATCGAAGCATCGTTCTAACTGTTGCCAGAATTGTATGTGTGAAAAACCTTTACGTGCTCTTAATAACGTATTTTATTTTAGTATTGGAGATCAAAAAATTAGAATTTGCAAAAAATTTTTCAAGTCAACTTTAGACATAAATGATAAAGTAATATTGACTGTTAGAAAAAAAATGAATGTAGAAGGATTTGTTACTGAAGATTTAAGAGGAAAACAAAGAATCTGCTGAAGTTTGTAAGTTTATTAACTCAATACCTAGAATTGAGAGTCACTATATCAGAGCCTAACGTAGCCGGCAATATATAGAAGGAAGTAAAAGTTTAACGCAAATCTATGAAGACTATAAGAAAGAATGTCTATCAAACTCGAAGAGATTTGTAAGAAAGTCTACATTTTCAAACATATTTCACAAAGATTTTAACAAAGCTAATTGATAAAAGGCATATCCCTCAGACCTACTACAACTCTTATAATTCACTGTAATACGACATTTTTAAATGTTATACTTGATTTTGATAACTTTACCTGAAAATCATGAGACTGTTCAAATGCCATTGATTACCTACTGATAAGAATCTTAATTTTATTTTGTATAAGAAGTTAGTTTTTAATCATTACCGAATGTTCCTATTTTACTGTGATTGGCGATATTAAGTACCCTTATTTAATATTGACAGTATACGTACATTTGTAACTTTTATTTTTTTGTTGATTTTAAAAACGATTTTTTAATTGAATTTTGCACGTTAAATACCATCTACGGATTTTAAATTATGTTTTAATTATTTTGTAATATTTATTTGTGTTTAATTTTAAGTTGATTGTGATACTACACCTTTAATAAATATTTTTTTTAATCCAATTAGTATTTAATTAATAATAATCCCTGGCTTATAGGACAAACGTAACTTCTTTACTACACAACATGGTGTCAGTATTAAATACTTCTTAACAATATGTGGTAAAGTACACATTCTGGTTAGGCTAAACAGTATTAAGTTGAATATCTGAGCCATTTGAACTACTTAAAGGATATCTTCTTTACTCAGTCCCATAAAGGTACCAATTAAACTGAAACTACTGATGACATATTAACAAAACTAACTCAGCTTAAAGGAGAGTAATGTGTCTTCAAATCTAGGTATAATTATTCGCTTTCGAAGCAGTGGTTCCAAATGTATGAATTTTTGAAACTTCAAAACGTGATAACTCAAAACACTGTTTTTGAGATAATACCCTTTTAATTGGGACGTGCGATATGTACATTAACGGCCAGTATTAATAATCTATCTTAGATTAGGGATAGGGTTATTTTAGATTAGTAAACAGGCAGTCACAGTTTTGTTTTTTCAATAAATATCAAAAATATAAAAAGTATCTTCACGCCCATATCCCCGAAGAGGTAGGCAGAGGTACAAACAAGGCACCCACGACTAGCACTAAGTCCCACAATGTGATAGGTGGCAAGCCTATCGCAAACCGGGCACATTTCCAATTCCGACCAACATTTTTTTTTTATTAGAAAATTGGAAAAATTCAATTTTCTTTTTGTTGGCCGACCCGGGATTCGAACCCAGGACCTCATGCAGTCAAGTCCAACACCCGGACCGCTAGACCACAGAGGCGATCAAAAATATCTTTGCAACAAAACTCTATTAGACCTATCTTTATCTGTAGATATGTTATTAATATTGGTCATAAGGAACTTGGTGCCTTCCGCTAATCGTGGATGTCCTTGTTAAACCTCTACCAATCTCTTTAGAGCGACAGAAGTGAAAATACTCTTTTTCTTTTTTCTATTTCTATAGTATATTGTTGACTAACATTTTTATCTAAATAAATTTTTAACTTTGAAAAAGCGTAAAAATTTAATAGTACAATTATAGTTCTTGAGCTTATAACTTTTCAAAAGAAAATATAAATCAGATTCAACTTGCAATGAGCTATTAAAACAGGGACAAAAATGTAATAATTTACTGTCAGTGCGGTAATTTAATCAACGTATTACTTTGTTTTGTGAAATATAACTTTTTATGAAGTTAATATAATACTTTCGAGGGTAATAAATTTCGACTTTGCTCAATAAATAATATTAAACGGAGTTCAAATACAACGAGGATGTTTATTTTCTTTTGTTGAAGATCAAGTATCAAATTTGTCTAGACTCTCTATATCTGAATATGTTGGACTCATAAATCATAAAACCTAAAATTGGGTTAGGGATTTGGGGATGTGACAACTCCATCGCGGGTTTGAGCAATAATACGATTACATACTTAAATCTTAGTGCATCTGTTGCACAGCTGTTGCCTGGTGTGGGTTATTTTACGAGCTCACAGCTCGATACCCAGGTCGAAAACTAAATTGTGTTTTTAGAATTTATTTAATAAAATTTTATTATTTTATTAATTAGGTAAGTCCCCGATTGCCTAATTGGTGTTAGGTTTGCCAACTTAGTATCTTAGGCTAGTCTAGGTTAATCTCTGCCTAACACTAAAAGGATACAGGCGTGAAGATACAGATCTTCCGATAATATTCACCTTCAGATAAAGCACCTTTACGGGGAAGGCATAGAATTTCGAGTGCCAAGTATCACGAATCTTCCAGACCTTTCTATCATACGCCACATTCATTAGCGAACCTTTCTTATACAAAAATGCCAGGTTCTTCTATCTTCTGATACAAAGATGCTCTTGACATCACCTGCGCTATTTTTCCATTTGCGATTCGGTAATAAAATGTCAAACCAATGCCTTTTTCAATATTTAATCACTCATGCCTTGTATATATTTTATCTATCATTCCACATGACTAAAGCATGGGATAACAATACTTAAAAGCCGACTCCAACAGTCGAAATATTGGAAATTGTTAAACTTATTTACAAACACAAACGTCTTGCCCATCAAATAACTTAGTGTGTCTGAACGTCTCAGTGGTTGAAAACAATATCATTTTCCGTCTCAGATTGACGACGCGCCATAAACAAATCGCTATCTTATTTGTTAATATAGTTTTAGTATATAGTTTACTAGGTGGTAGAGTTTAGCAGCGACTCTCCCGGATTGGTACGCTTTACCTATTTCTGCCGCCATAACGTCATGAGTTCCGGTTCGGAGGGTAAGGCTACGAATATGATGGCAAACTTACTTTTGCTCGAGGCCTAACATCCCGGCCTCAGGTTGGCAACGCACCATTACCACTTTTAGGTGTCTCTAGGCGGCGTGAATTTCTTAACATTAGGATATCTGTCTGCTTGTTTGCCTTCCAATATCATAAAAAAAGATGTAAAAATTAATATAAAAACCAAGCATTGAAAACACTATTTTTGTAACAAAAACTAAATATTACATGAAAAAACTGACTTTGCCATCATATTCGTAGCTCTTCTTAACCATACTACGTTTCACAAACTAAACGTGACAGTCGCTGGTTGGTATATGATTCATTTGATACTTTTACAACGTTTACTTTAATAAAAACACCCGTGACAAAGCGTTTTAGTGCTTCTAAACATTTGGGAGAGTAAAATAAGATTATTTTAGTGATCCTTAAGAATATTGTATTTCTTGCATGACATGTGGACCTGTTGCGTCATGGGAAAAGGTATTATGTGGGAATAAAAATTTGATATTTTTATCAAGGTGTTCAAAGATTGATATAATTGCACTAACGATCTTCTTTTAACTAGAAAACAATATTGTATATTTACAATAAGAACATACATTATTCAACTAAAAGTACACAAAGGCGGTTTTATTGTCTCCGTGAAATTTCTAATTAAGCCTATTGTAGTCTATTTATTCAGCTTCCTGCTACATTTTTAAACTAAAATACTAAAATATTCTAGAAATAACGTTTATTTCATCATGTGTGAATGAAAATGTGATATTTTTTATCAAAGCGTTCAAGAATGAAATAATGTATACATTTAAAATGAAGAACATCCAGTAGCTACCAGCTGCACTCTTTAAGTAATCGAAGTAGTTAGTAGTGTTTAAAAATGGAATATTCCAGAAATTCAGATTACTAGATTACTTAGTTTCTCCTATAGTGCTGTTGGACTAGATGGTAAATTGGTACCTATGGATCAGGTATACATTAAATACAGGTATACATCAAACACTGGTATACATTAAATTTTCAAAGATGAATAAGAAATAAGTTAGTATATTATTTTCTTTGAATTTTCCTCTTAGGGAAACTCTTGGACTTTAGTTATAAATTGTATGTATGGCATTCTTTTGTAAAAATATAGTATTTACATCTACAGAACTCTCCCAGAGAAGAATTCGATATGATATAATGCTATGAAAACAACTAAAATTAACAATCCTAACTGATGTTAACTGTCTCATTTTTTTAACGGCATATGCTGCTTAGAAGTCTACCACCTTGTAAAAAATCAACTATTAACGGAAAAGATCCGTTATCCAGAGCCGAAAGAAGTTCAGTAGTTTTTTTTTCTAATTTATTCAAATACGTCTGTACGAACAAAAAACACTAAGGTTTAAATTTACCCCGTATTGGGTCGGGCCCCCTATGTAAAATAGACTATCTACCTTCCTTTCTGGTAGTTGATAAGAGACGAGCGAAGCTTAAGAATGCAGCAACCTATTCCACCACCATGATTAATAATTTTGTTTGAAAGCTAACGTAACCGAGTTGGTTTTTAGGTACATTATAGACGGTTTTTATCGGAGGTTATCATTATTTTTTATACTATACGAGTTACATTTATAAAAAAGTAAATGCTTACCACCTAAGAAGAACATTTTTTAAAGTTAGTTTTAAACTTGTAGTTTGTAAACTTGAGAAACTATCGTGAATGTGTGTGTAACACTTAATACCATTATAACGAAATGACTCCTTTCCTGTACATACGGTCGCTCGTTAGTATTTACGGTACGTCTTGTAAATGTATCCCTTGATAGGTTTTTACAGCGTATAGCAAGATAATGGCTTTTGTTGTTATTTTATCGATGCTATATAGTTCAGTGCCAAAAGTTTGTGATGCTGTAAAACTTGTTATTGCAACACTTTATTAGGTCACCTTGTTTTAAAACGAAGTAAAACTGCAAAAAGCGACTCCAACTTATTCATTATGTACCACCTTACATTTTAAAAATTTGTCTTAGAAATAAAGAAATATAACAAACAAATTTCTGTATCTGAGAAGAAAAAAATTATTGTACAGTTATAGTTTGTAAACGAGCCTGTAACTTGTCAAAGTGGCTCCCATAATGCTGTTGGACTAGATGCTAGAATCTCCGACGCACCTGGATCAGTTCATATGGGTCAGGTAAATTTTTCTGTCAGCCACAATACCAGTGCTTACTATCATTACTTTATTACTCATAACATTTTTCTTTTTCATTGGAGGTTGAGAACCCAATTTTATTTTTAAAGTGTGGGGATTATTTTTTTTATAAAAATAGATTCATGCTTATTTCATATGAAAAATTTGTACCTACACGAGTCTTTCTACTAAGTCATTTAATAATGAATTCCATTTTCAGTAGAAACACAATATGAAATATCAATTAAACAAAAGACAGAAAAGAGTTATAAAGTGTTTTTTTTATTCTTACAGTACTATTGGAGGTGATACAACTTTATTCCATTTGAGCAGAAATGAATTATATCGCTATACATCAAAAAAACAGTTGGCACCGCCCAAAAAAACTTTTGTTATACCAAAGACAATATACTAATCTCTGGTAATACAGACGTGCCATGTTTGGAACGATTTGAAATTGATCTAGCCTAGAAGTTAGCATATCATCAATATGCTTTTCCCTAAGAGCCTATGTTCCAATCTTTCGTTGGTTGAAAATAGATTTAAGTTTTAATATTGTCATCTCTTTAGAAACTACTTTATTATTTCTTTGGGCTATAGCTAGTAATGCTCTTATTATGCTTAAGTAAACAAAAACGAATAAAATGATTAAGAGCCATAAAAAGTTCAACCTTAATTGAAAAAACTTCTTTGTTTTATTCTATTATTTTGAAATTCAATTTTACACCTGGTACTTAATTAGCAGGTAAAATTTATAAAAAAATGCCAACACCTACAAGCACACAAGATCGAACAATGGTATTACATTATATAAACATGGCATTACTATAATAATATAATAAGTATAGATATAATAATTAAAAACATTTCTAAAGGACTCGAAGATGTGCACACTTCTGTCATGACATCATTATTGGCTAGCATTAATAAGGGTTTATTTTTGTGTGCCCAATACCTGCAGTTACTAAGAGCACCGAGCGCGCTTAGAAAGCTAGTGGTTGAATTATTTGACCACGACTTAGATTTAAGACAGTACTTATAAACGAGGTATTTTCTTCTTATAAACATACTTCACTCTCCATAAATTGTATAGGAGTTGACACCTTCATATCGTTAAATATACTCAGCTCAATCTACCACACAAGTATCTTACGGAAAATATACTCAAAAACTGACCCTTACTGTACCTTATCTACCTCGAGTAATGGGATAAAGATAATGGGTACCCCCAATATATATACATAATAGAGTGACATAATAGACTGACATCTCATCGTACTACCGAAATAGCATATTACTGGGGAGTTTAATCGATTACGAAATGGATTGTGGCAACTTCTGCCCAGACAAAGAGTATTTTAACAGGGATTTAAATGAAAAGAAAATAATGGGGTGGTAATAGATTGATAATAAATGTATACGAATATAAGTTTGTACTGACGTCAATGACTTTTAGTTGGGTGTAAGGTTGGTATAATATGAGTTGACTTTACTTTTTGAAGCTATAGATTCGATACCCGGGTTAGAAAAAAATGTATTTCTTCAATTTCCTTTTCCCGGTTGCCGATAGGGTATGACTCTTCCTACGTTTTCGGAGGTATGGGCGTAAAGACACTACTTTTTATTTTATTTTTATTTTTGTCGTTACGTGTATTTTTACACTCCTATCTCAAAAAAGAATCCATGTGCCTGAAGCGCACTTTCTAGACAGGCTTTAAACATAACATACATTTTCTATAAATTTTAAAGAAAGAAAAAATTTCGCCCCAGACAGGATTTGAACCTGTAACCTTTCGTCTCAAGCCGACGAATGCTCTAACCAATTGAGCTACTGAGGATTCAAGTCCCGTGGCGAAATTTTTAATTCCTTTCTAACCCGTTAACGCGGGTAGTTATGTCCTATAGATACACCATTTCTTTCTTTAAAATTTATAGAAAATTTATCCCAAGTACATGGCAAGTGCTAAAATAAAAATACGTTGCGATAAAATACATTTTATAACTAAATCGATTCTGTCAAAACTAAAAGTGTGTTATCAAACATCATTTATTTATTTCTGAATATTCAGTACCAAGGACCAATACTATTTATAATCAAATAAGATATTATTTTAAACTGCTTAACGTAAAGCGGGAAACTCATCCTCATGAAACGTTATATCACGTCACTGCTATTCGGATTAAGGGCTCTCATTTTATGTTTCCCAGCGTCTTATTAGAATAAGAACTTTGTAGACGAAACAAAGTTACAAAAAAGGAAAACTATGAAACAAAATTTGAAAACGTATAATGGAATCCTATTTATTTAAACTTCATATGACGACTATTCGACCACCTTGTTCGTGGAATGGCTAGCGTACACGCCTAACTACACCGAACAATTGCGAGGATAGGGTTCGATTCCTGATGGTGGCAGACATTTGTGTGATGAATATTTAGATGTCTTAATTTCCGGGTCTGGGTGTTTATCAAATTTGTTCTAGTTTTTGACTAACACCCATAACAGAAGCATATAATTTGCTTACTTTGGGGTTAGATTCAATTTGTGTGACTTGTCCATGGATATTTATTTATTCATATTTAAAGAGATATATCTGGATAAGTTATGATTTGTCGAGATATATCTATTTAATTATTTATATGTTTTAGCATCGTTGACTAACGCCCATACCACAATCATATAATTTGCTTATTTTCGGGTTAGATTCAATTTGTGTCAATTATCCAGAGATATTTATTTATTACAAAAAATATGATGTGTTTTTACTTAACTTTGTATGAGAGATTAGACATGAGTAAGTTAATCATCAGCTTCCCGAAAATGAATATAGCTATATTCGAAAACAGGAAATAAAGCTTTTATAAATTACAATTCGCTGAAGTTGTCTAAAGAGCTGAGCTATTTATTATGCTAATTATATTTATGTTGTAGATTACTCACTCCATTTTGGATCTTAAAGTCTTGGATTATGAGGCCACAATTCTAGGAATTGATAGCTCGACTTTCTTACACATATTAATATGATCTATAATCACAAATAAAAAAATCAAACTTAATATCTCAATGGTACATTAAAGGTTGTATGTTCGACTCTTACAAGCTTTTATGAATGTTCCTAGTAATTTCTGAAGTGATTTAATTGAAACAGCGTACATTCGATGTGGTCTGTCACTCACTAAGAGTGAATCTGATGATAGAATCCCAGGGATATTGAAGAAAGTACAAAATTTTTGTGTACGTCGATGATATACTTTTTCAAATCGAAGAAAGTTTTTTGCAGTATTAAATGATGAATGATGAATGATCCATACATAAATCTGGGTAAATGCGGAAGTCGTTCTGTTGATCTTTCACGGCTAAACCGCCTTACCGATTTCGAACCCGATCGAAATTTGATATGCAGGTAGCTAAAGATCCGAGTTTAATTGTAGGCCACAATATGTTTTTTTTTTCAAAAATCATCCCATAAGGACTGTAATAGAAGATAAAAATGTTATATAGAAGTTGTGACTAGTCTATGCTGCCAAAGTTGCGGGCAAATAGTGAGTAATTTGAACTTCCATGCAGTTTTGTTAGACAAAGAACTAACAGAATTCATTAATATTCTAAGAAGATACTTTATAATAAAATCAAAACAGAAATAAAGTACATTGTAAACTTTTGTAGCAAATGAGAGTCTGTTGTACTTAAATTTGAAGATTCATATCAGTAGTATGTATTTTTAACTTTGTGTGCATAGGTGAGGCAAGTTTAAAATGCCGCAAGTAATTTTAGAGGTTTGTGCACTGCATTACACATTTTTGGTAAAATGTGACAAGGTCGCTTTGTTATTTTAAGCCACGTTGTAATATGAATCTATGAGGCCGTTTATAAAGCTGATTACATACGATGCGAGGTACAACGTACGGCAGCTAATCTCACAATCGCAATCTCGCATTGTCTCGTGGTATGTCATTTGCTCTCACACTTCAGATACTGACAAAGTAATGACATTTTATGAAATAGCAGTTTGAATAATAAACGCGTTTAACGTTTGAATGTGCTTTATGTTTGTATTTAAGCTATATTATGAAATGATTCGCATTGAAACCCTAGACTAGAAACTTATTGTTCTTATTTTCGCACTAAAGTGCTCTGTTCTCAAAATCAGGCAACTTACCTTTCTTTACATGCCGTTATCAGCATTTTCTTGTGTATTAATGAAACCTGCAATGAATAATAACCTCTTATCCCATGCCAAGCCATTTATGGCTTCCCGTTTTAATTTTTTTTATAGTAAGTCTAAATATTAAATTAAGAAAACAATTACGGAATAGTGTCTATCATTTGTCAGTGAAACGAAACGTATTTTTTTTAATCTATGGTAAACCAAATATTTGAGGTTATTTGATGCGCGGCCGGCTGTTGAATTGCAACAAATTGAGTAATAACATATTAGTGAAAAATAAATAAAACTGTGAGTGATTAAATCAAATGAAAAAATTATATAGTCTTTGAATCATGCACTATGACAAGTGTTAGCATTTTTGTGTTCATGTTTATTTTTAGTACATTTTGACTCAGGTTTTTGCAAATTCCAAATATGGCTTCGTATGCGTTCCGGCTATAGCACTGTGAGTCATATATGGCTTTGTATGCACTAAGGCTTATCATTTTGCTTTTTCAGAAATAGATCCTTCTCGTTTTTATGGATATTCTAAGCATGTAAATCCTATCCCTGGTGATGGCTTTTTGAGTGATGACGACCTTATTTCCGATTCAGACCCAGAATACGAACCTGTCTCTTCTCGTTTACCCAAAAAAAGACCTATAATCATACCTGAGTCTGACTCAGAAAGCTCTGATGACAACATACCTTTATAGAAACTACAGTCTAATCAAAAAAGGGTAAAACATTAAAAAAGACCTGGTACAATGGAAATCTGAGAAAATGGAATCATACGATAATAATAACTTCCATTGTATGTGCAAAACTAGCTGCTCCGGAGAACTTCATTTCACCTGTTCAGTTTGTATAAGAAAAAGATTAATAGTTTTTCCCATTGTTCCTGCAATTTTCCTGGGTTTTTTTCTTCACGAAAATTCTTTCTTCTGACAATAACTACCACATAGGCGGAAGTTATGCGCCTACTCAACATGTTTTTATACACAATACATTTTTATATTATAAGATACCATCGAAAATAACTATTATTAGTAAAAAACTACACTTACATTCGATATCAACATTTCATTGTGTACATCAATTTATATGCTCTAGCTTTTGCCTGCGGCGTCGACCCACGTGGTTAATGGTCAACACAGGAACAGTTTGTCGGTATAAAAAAATATCCTATGTATCCTATCCTATGTTTGTGCCCAATTTCATGAAAATCGGTTCAGCAGTTTTTGCGTGAAGGAGTAACAAGAAACGAACAAACTTACAAACTTTATCATTTACAATATTAGTAGGATAGCTATAAAGCTTCAGTCAATCTTTTATTAAATATATATTTTTTTGTAACAAAACAGCGAGCGAGCAGGCTATCTATAAATACTATAAATGTTACTGGTACGTTGCTATCTTTTCGCCGGAACCTTGAGCCACGTGTTCATGTCTACAAGTAACCCATATTAACAGAATGGAACTCAGTATAACGTTAATTAAATAAATAAAAAAAGAAAAAAATAGGCAATAGCGGGCACTAACGCTATAAGGGCAGGATTCCGAACGAAATGTTGTATAATATTCTATTAAAATTTAAGCTAAGCTTATGAAAAGAGAAACAATTATTCGTTAAGACATTGTCTTGTATTGTATTATGATACGAATATCACTGTGTTAGTTCGGATCTCAAAATACAACAGACCTAATTTTCTGCGTAGCAGCTCGTAGGAGGCAAGCACAGTATGAACTGGTCATTAC
Organism: Calephelis virginiensis; assembly: GCA_002245475.1. Taxonomy (NCBI): domain Eukaryota; kingdom Metazoa; phylum Arthropoda; class Insecta; order Lepidoptera; family Riodinidae; genus Calephelis; species Calephelis virginiensis. The sequence continues at coordinate 27,019 of NJDC01005657.1, forward strand.
CAACAAGATTATTGTTGGCATTCACTATTTATTTCTACCGACCCATAATGACAGTGTTTGTTACTATCGAGTTTAGAGGGTTAGACCTAGTGACTATAGGACAGCGAAGCGTCAAAATTACTTGTGTTTTGTATAGGCCAAAGTAATATCTAATCATTAAAAGAGACATCAAAAAAAATGCAATTAGTCATTGATTTACAAAACTAAAGTTTCACATTTGGCACATCGAAACTTCTCGCTAACAAAAAGAGTACACAATCTTAAATTGTACTCTCATTTTAATAGCTTTGTCGTCATTGATTTTTACAAAAAAACATGTATGAGAGAGAGAGAGAGAGAGAGAGAGATCCAACTTATAACACTCCTCGTTTTACTAAATCTATTTTGACAATTTTAAGTTAAAAACGTCACATGTTTTAATCACCCAGTTTCTCTGCTCTTTTTCTGCAGGAATGAGACGAAACATTTGCGTTCTTATTGAAAATACACGTCGTGTAAAGACATCAAAGTTGACAACACACGCCAATCGAAGCTGATTTGTATAAGCTATTTATCGGCTACTCAGCAAAGGGGTTTGCAGAAATTTTGTTGTGTAAATTTCAATTTTCTACAAAAGTAAAGCATGAGAGACTCGATTCAAACTTTTAAACAATAAGATCGCCACTGACCTATTTTATCGAAGTCGGAAGGTAATGACTCCATCATCATCTGGTGGTAATCAAAGAAGTGGGCTATTTGGCAGGAAAAGTCACATAAAATGGCTGTAATTTTATCAACTCTTGTACTAAGTCACTATAATTATCAACCAGTTATAATATTGCATGTACTCATACAAAATGAAAAGGATTATGTAATGACAAGCAATGCAGTTATGTGCTTATTTGAAAAAAAACTAAGATTTTCCAAATAACCCATAAGGTGGGGCTAATAAAAGTCAACTGTATTCGTACTGGAATACAGGTATATAGATTTGAAATTACCATTTATACTGTATTGTGGTGTATTTGCAAATGCAGTAGAAGTGTGATCACAGTAAAAACTAAATATAATTCAGTTCTTGTAAACTAAATAATTAAGGGGCTATTTGGAAAAGAAGCTATTTAGTAGTAACCAAATAACCCCATTTTGCGTTCCAATAAGCCCCATGTTCAATAATTCACCACAACACAAAAACTATTGTTGCTATTTAAAATGTTATTTCTGATTAATAAAGGGGAAAACATTAATAAATAATAAAAAAAATATAAACTTATGAAAACAATCGAATCTATGAAAAATTTTAGACTTCTAAAAGTTTGCAGCTCTTGATTTTGCACTAAAATACTTCTTTTTGTAAAAAACCGTTCACTGCTGTCATAGCGTTGTTAGAACTTTTCTGATTGGTTAATTTGAAATCAACACTAGTGTTGAGACAATATTTCGAAAGCTCGCTATGGTTGCGTTCAGTTTTATTAAAAAAATAAGGATACAATCTTGTTTTTATTTTTTTTAAATAGCCCCATGTTTCCCAAATAACCCCATTTTACGGTAGTCAGTCTCATCAACGTGGTAGAGTGTGCAGCAGCTTACGCGCACTGGTCACGCCGCCTTATTTATTTCTGCCACCATACGGTCGGTGCACGCAATTGTAGTGCTCGGTGCTGTGGCAGAATTGTACATATGGCCTTATATGCCCGTAAATAAACAAGCAAGACATTAGTAACATCTATGGTTGTCTTTCCTTCAGGACAGCTGCCTGGTTATATATTACTATACTGCTTTAATATTAGATATCTTAACACAAACATCTAACACAGAATAAATTCAGCAAAGATAGTCGGAGCAATATGTCATGAGTATTTTACTGAATGAAAGCTCTTTGTGTTGGCAAATTTCACGTATCCAATGCAACAAATTGACAAAGGAATCCTTTAAAGTGAGCGAGCGTCAAACATAAACATACTTTAGCATTGTGCTCGTTGTTTGTTGCACATGCATTATGTTTGCAAGGAAACCAAAACCTAAATTTAAAGTGTATTGATATTTTTACAAATTTTGTAACCTAAGATATCACCACAGTATGGAAACTAAGCCAAGTTGACAAAAACCTTACCTACACTCCATTGAAGCAATAGGATTGTGATGTTGTTTTTTATCAATCAAATTATAAAATACTAGCGGCCCGCCCCGGCTTCGTACGGTTATGAAATATACATATAAACCTTCCTCTTCAATCACTTTATCTATAACGAAATCCTTTCAAAATCCGTTTTGTAGTTCTAAAGATTTAAGCATACAAAGGGACATAGGGACAGAGTAAGCGACTTTTTTTGTATTATATAGTGTTTTACCACTGCATGGAACCAACAGGATCAATTCCTTTTGTTTCTGTATAATGTTTCAAATTATAAAAATACTAAAACTTGTTCTACATTATGGGAGCTTTTCACTGTTGTTCAAATGTATTTGACCCCCAGTAATTTTTATAATATTCTGATTCACGTTGTGAGTTATGTTTGTGGTTTTAACATTAAACATTTCCAGGGTTTATTGTCTTTGAATATTCTAGAAGGTATTTAAGTATCTTCACGCCCATATCCCCGAAGAGGTAGGCAGAGGTACAACCAAGGCACCCACGACTAGCCGAAGATACTAAGTCCCACAATGTGATAGGTGGCAAGCCTATCGCCAACCGGGCACAATTCCAATCCCGACCAACATGTTTTTTTTTTTATTAGAAAATTGGAAAAATCCAATTTTCTTTTTGTTGGCCGACCCGGGATTCGAACCCGGGACCTCATGCAGTCAAGTCCAACACCCGGACCGCTAGACCACAGAGGCGATTAGAAGGTATTTACATACGAATAAACTTATTAATCGCAAATTTGCTACAGAAATCATTGTCTCTTAGGTTTAAGTGGTCGATTATTATATATTAGTAGTTACTAATTCTAGTACGTCGATATCTTATGACCGGGGTTAAGGTCATTGGGGTAAGCAAGAACAAAAACAATGGCGAGTACTGAGGCTATAGCAACAGGAATAGGCAAGCCGATTGTGGTGGGTAAAAGTATTATAGTAACAGAACACTAAGAATTCCAAGTTGAAATTTTATTGAATTCACTTACTTTATTCGCCATTGTGTCCGATAAACTAGTGCCGGGAGTAGTCGGTCTTTCCCTAGCCATTCCAGTGAAAGTTACTGCTACTATCGCATCCGGGGAACGTGTTACTCAAACTTTAGTTTAACAACAGTTTTGAAAATTTCAATTTATCACTAATTAAATCATACATACATACATGTTTTTACGCCAAGTCCCTTACGGGATAGGCAGAGAGTAGTCGAGTGCCAAACCTCACGTTCCTGGCAAACCTGCCTTGCTTCCTCTACATTTGTTATAAACGATATTGTATTTAACTTGCCACTTTCGAGCTGCCTGGCACAAAGATAGACGGTCTATTGTGTACAGGAGACACGAACCTTAAGAACTACAGAAATGTATTTAAGTAATATGTATGTTACCTCAGAAGGTTTTACTAGAGGAATCAATTTTAGTTGGTATTTTGTGTTTAAAAGCAGATGCTTTCCAGTTGGTTCCTTTCATATTTAGCCAAGATTTTACAAGTGTTTTTTGAGTGGAATAGAAATAGTTTTTTTTATATGTTTACTGCGCTTTAGTGCACTATTGTGTTACATAGAGAATACAAGTTTATCATATTTAGAAATATCTTCAATCTAAAACGTCACCTGTTTTAAGATTTTAACCGACTTTCAAAAATATAGGAATCGAACATAACATCCTGTATAATATTCGGCTCCTAAATTTTCTTTCTTATCAATTTATTTCTTCGTCATCTATAAATCGATTTTAAAAATTCTCCTTTTATTTGAAATAACGTACTTGCGAAATGGACCTATCGCAACCAAATTGAAAATGGTAACACAACAAAATTTACAAATAGGTCATTATGCTTTCAATAATGCGTTTGGAATGACAGTATTGATGGAATCCCAGCAGAAACTACTAAAATACTTAACTTCAATGTCAGTCAGTCAGTCAGATGACTTACTAATTGTAAGTCAGTTGTAACAGTAAGGGCTGATACCTTTTGTTATTTAGGGCCACTCTAAAAAGCGTCCAAAACATAATCTATAAACTTATATTGTATAGTCTATCAAAACATTTAGACCATTACGTTCTCATTCTCATAAGGGCGATTTGGTGACACGAGTTCTTATTATAGTGAGCTAAGAGACCTTCTGAAACATTTAAGAATAAAAATCTGCTTCAGTATTCTGTTGACTTCCTTGACTAAAGTTTTTTTTACATAGAAGAGGAGACAAACTGCTTCTGATAAAAATAAAATTGTTCTCTATTATTTTCCATAGCCTTAGTCCCGATTTCCGTTATCAACCTTTCATTACATAACTTAATTAAAATAAAAAAAAATAAGGATATATGCCCTTTTCTCAAATTCTTTTTCTTTTACTGTGACGAACCTTTTTATGATAGTATAATATATTATATAGATAGTTATGTAGTTATAAAGGGAACAAAACACAATACCTATTAAACTGGAAAAGACACGGGTCCAAGTTCTATACGAACAAAAAAAAGGCAAACCCAAATGATATCGAAATATTTTGCTGTTCATCTTGCATATTAATAACTACACCACAACAAAATATTCAAATACTTAGCACGTACATATTGTTCTATATTGTTGGTTGTCTGTAAGAAATCGTATTTTTGTGAGAAGACTGCCTATTGTACTCTAACTTTAATTTTAAGTTCTGATGTATATTTCTTGTTGATGGTGTACAATAAAAAATATTTGTATTGTATTGTATTGTATTGTAAAACACAGTTATGCCCATATCACCGAAGAGGTAGGCAGAAGCACAATCAAGGCACCCACGACTAGCCGAAAACACAAAGTCCCACAATATGATAAGTGACAAGCCTATCGCCAACCGGACACATATCCAATCCAAGCCAACGTTATTTTTATTAAGAAATATTAAAACACATTTTCTAGTTATTTGTTGCCCGACCTGATGATCGGACCCGGGACTACAAGTAGTCCGACGCCTGATCGCTACACAACCGAGGCGATTGGAATTATGAATTATGACCTACTTTATAGAAAAAGATTTAATAATAAAATTGAATTTTTTGCAGTTTAACTGCAATTGCGATGGTAAGTATTAAATCTTCTAAATGTTCAAGTCAACAGTTTCAAACTAATTCTAGTAACTTCACCAAATATCAGTTGTACTCCTGTAGTTAACAAGAAGCTTCAAGTAACTAAAAGCATTGCCGGTGTTGTACTGAACTATTGACAAACCACTGGACGCCAGTAACATCGACTTTGTGGTGAGTTGTCAGGTAACATTACTGAGATACTTGTCTATATCGATTTTCTGTTTTGATATTGTATATATACAGCGTATAATTTATGACAACATTCTTATTTAGCTTATTCTGGTATATAAGGTGTTTCTTTGTGTTAGAATCTCTCTCTCTCATTGCCGGGTAGAGATTCAACGTCTTACTTATTCCTGCCATCATAATGACAATACTCGTAATATGATGTTCCGGTCCAGAGGGTAGGGTATACAGTAGACTTGCACGATTGGCCTAACAGCCCGGCCACAGGACTCTAACTGTTAGGGGAGGAGGATAAAAATGTTTTGCTTACTTTGCGGCTAAGTTCAATTTGTGTAATTTATTCTGCTATATTTGTAACATTTATTCTGAATTAGCTTCCCGGTCTGGCTTTGTACGGTTATGAAATATAAATATAAACCTTCCTCTTCAATCACTTTATCTATTAAAAAAATCCGCATCAAAATCCGTTCCATAGTTTTTAAGATTTTGGCATACAAAGGGATAGAGGAAGCGACTTTGTTTTATATAATTTAGTAATATAACTGATTTAATATATGTATTTTGTGACTTCTCTTATTTATTCTCATTGTTACTCAGCACTAACTAATGTTACTTCATTACATTCCATGTATCGACTACAATACAACATATAAAATAAAATTATTTTTCCCGTTTTGGTCCGGGCTCCTTTGCAGAATAGACCAACTACCTTCCTTACCACGCAGATCGTAAAAGGCGAACATAGGCTTACCGTCACTAACACCGCGACATCTGACTAGGTGGTAGAGTTTTGCAGCGACTCGCCCAGATAGGTACCACCGCCTTACCTATTCCTGCCGCCATAACGTCATGACGTGTTCCGGTTTGGAGGGTAAGGTAGCCGGTAAACTCACTTTTACTCGAGGCCTAACATCCCGACCTCAGGTTGGGATGTTAAAGGCTGAAGCTGTATTATTTAATTTTAATTGTTAGATAATTAGGTATTGGTAACGTATTTTACTTTCCATATTTTACTCAAGTTTGTTGCAAGTAAGCAAATTAGCTACACAGCGTTCCAAATCAGAACCACACAGGACAGATAAATGCAAGTCCTGAGGTTCAGCAAATATAGGTGTGACTAATTGTTATTGCTGAATTTTATTAGCTGTTGAAATATTTGATTTATATTCCACTCTATACTCACATTGCCTTTATTATCTAATGGTTTTGTGTTGGTGTTGACAACCAGTTACGGGTTCGATTCATGAGTCGGCCCATTTAAAAATGTTGTTTTTATTTCATTTTAAGTAAAAACATGTTTTCTGGAATTGGATATCTTCCAGGTTTGAGATAGGTTTGCCTCTTATTAAATTGTCGGCTAGTAGTGAGATCTCTGGTCCCCTGTGCCTCGGCTTATTTCTTAGTAAATACTTTTTTTTGTACCTGTCAGCGGGTATAAATGTTAAACCAAAAGTACTATATGAAAACGTCAAAATTCGATGATAAATAAAAATGCACTTTATTTTAGTCTAGCCTACTGAATATCATTTATCAAACATTCATAATTGCTTTCGAATTTGTGGAAACCTCAGGTTATATGTTCCAGGAATGTAAATAGAAAATTTCAATGTTTATGACAAAAATGTGAGAATTTTTTAATGGAAGCAGTTTGTACTCGTGATTAAAATTCTATCCATGTCACAAGCTGTGTAAGGGCACTTTCAGAGGAACGAACTTGTAAATCCGTAATGAAATATTTATTTTTTATGTTATAAGAATGGCTTATTACTGATGGTAAAAGACAAATATCTATTCGTCTTTAGCTATCACAGATATACCAGGTGTGTTGTTCTTACGGCCAGCCTCTCAGGCAATGTGTACAAGTCTAGTAGTAGACTAAAGTAGGGGTTTTGGCGCCATCGAGAGAAAAGATGGTCGAAGTTTTTTCATAATTATTGAATTTCGTGTTATTATTGAGTGAAATTAGTCAATTTTGGTGGCATTTTGTACAATTTTGTTCAGTAAAAGTGCACAAATGAAATAATCATAAAGAAATTAGCGTATCGTATATTTTCTCGTTGCCGCCAAATCTCGTTACATGAGCTTGTGTAAAAAGGCCACCGCTTTACCCAAGAGCCTGACATGACTTATTGACGACTTACGACTGATGACTAAATAAAATTAATTGAAATTGATATAAAATTTGATGCAAATTTCTATTAATTGAAAGTAAGAAGACTAAAGTAGAAGGTAAGTAGACAGAATTTTGCAACATAGAACACGGACTCAACGAATAATAATTGACTCAAAGCATTTACGGATTGCAGTAATTATTTTCACATAAAATGAAAAATCCTCCATTTGATATTTATTTAGCTTAATTCACAGATTACACTTGTTACGGTTCGTACTTATGATGATAAAAGTTTCTTTCTTCCATTTTGTATATATTGATTTTTTTGCAATCATATTTTTTTCTACAGTGGACGCAAATACTCTTTTAGTGTTCATGTATGTAAATATGTAAGTTCTAAAATTCTAAATATGTATTTTGATATAATTTAAAGATAACAGAGTTTTCCTAAATTGAATTGTCTATATTAATGTCAATACAGCTGATATCATAGTATCACATTACTAACAGAACTGTACAAAAATATTTAAAATATATATGTGAACAATGGTTAAGACAAAAATGCATAACGTAGGACCAATTTTGTTTAATACTGCAATTGCCAGCAAAAAAAAATTAACAATGACATTTTGTTATAAAACTATTTCCTAATTGGTTAACTGACTTTGATGAAATATGACTAAAAATTGCATAAAATATGGCTACAATCGCATAGACTAAAAGACGCTCTTGTATCTCGACCCTAACAGTATAATGAACATTATTCTTTCGAAGGCTTACATTTCGTTTAAGGACTTAACGAGTTGAACGGTTAGCGTCTCCATTGGCATAGATTTCACGTACCGTTGTCATTACATTTCACCGACACGATATTTTTACAAAAGTCAATTACGTTAAAAAAACAATTTTGTAGGCATAGACACAATCTATTTTATATTTGTCACGCATTTATTTGCAATCTCCGACAGAAAAAGAGGGGTGATAGAGGTTTGCGTATTAGAGTGTATGTGTGCCACCTGTGCCATGTGTATGTCTGTCTCATTTTATATGTTACACCATTCCTATTCCATGAATGAAAATTAAGCCTTTATAAAAACTCAAAAAAGAAATTATACCTACTGGGTAAATTACTTAATAATACAAATATCTTAATAATACTTTTGTTATCACTACAAATTCGCTCAATTAAAAAATACGAGTACGTGGAATAAGTGATTAGGTCCTTATTCTTATCTGGCCTGAACGGATGCCCTACTGCACCATACTCTAGTGCCGCTACTGTTAATAGTCAGGTTATTTTATAAATAATCGAATAGAATAAAATATAAATAACACCAACCAAAATTGCCAATAAGACTGTTATCAAATATTTCAATGCACAGCAATCGAAATTGGAACTAGATTGAAATTTATTACAAGTCACAGACTTGTTTTATTACGCGCTGACTAATTCAAAACTAATCGTATTTGAAATTTTGTCCTACACCAAATACGACTATTCTATTTTTTGTTTAGTTCACTGATTTTTAATCGAGTTATAACCCTTTTGGGCGTGTCTTTGTGTGATGTACGCAAGATCATTTATCACCCCATATCTTACAGTAGACTTATTTTATGAGTAATGTTGGATTTTTCTCAAAATACCGAGTATTCTTTAATATATTGTGACAGTAGCTGTTGTCTGCGACTACGCACGTATTAATAAATAAATAAAATCTGTTGAGAAACTTGGCAGTCTAAGTTCCTATATATTTATTACAATATACCAGTATATTACATTTATTTACAAGTAGGTACATTTGTTTTGTTACGAACACAACTTAAAAAACCGTAACAGTTTTTATTACTCCTTTTTTCGTCGGTTGAAAAATTATATTCCATTTCAGTTTTTCTCCATATATCTATATATCCTTAGATACAAACAACCAAATGCTTTCCCTTTTATTGCTGAGTATCAAAGCGGAAAGCATATACGCTTTAATGAAAAAAAAAATACTTAAAGATCCAATCGTTTGACAGATGGAGTTTAATGTTTCGATGGTAAAGGTTTCTTAGGAACCTCTGTTCTATCACATACTGTACTTTGGTAACGAATACCAGTAACGTTAAGAAATGGTAGGTTTTGAAAACTAGAAAAAAATCGATGTCTTATATATTTTATGAAATTAAACTTTTTTTGTTATTTGTTATTCAAAACATTTTTATGTTTTGAATATACCTCACATAAACCTTCATTTGTGTGACGAGGAGCTGGAGTCTTTACATATTATATCCCATCTATATATGTTACCAAGACGAGATCATATTATGACTACCAAAAAGTACTAAGATTTCTTTGTACAGCCAACACTTCTTACTCTACACGCCATAACTGTAGATGACTTACCTTCCCAAATGTATAACTCACGTTTCATCTTTAATTATAACATATGGCTTGGTTATTTAGCTACCGTCACATGGAGGTAGGCGCAGAATGCAATGACTGACCATTACGTATAGATTTGTCGCCGTCATGTGGTGGGGTGTTTAATCTATTGCGCAATCCTACCGGCTTCCTTATCTTCCAAATCGGAATATAGCGCTTCCGTCATTTCAACAGGAAAATGATGGCGGTGAATCCCTATCCTGGCAAGTTGTTCCATAACACTGATTTGACCGCGGTTCTTCTTAACTACATTACATATAACGTTCTGTCGGAGGTAACTGTTTTTTTTAATTTAACTATTTTTATTTTGACTTGCCTCTGTGGTCTAGCTGTCCTGGTATTGAATTTGTTTTCGATTCCCGAGTCGGGCAACAAAAATAAAATGTGTTTTTTTCAATTTTCTAATTTAAAAAAATGTTACTCGGTATAGGGTATGTGCCCGGTTGGCGATATGCTTGCCACCAATCACATTGTGGGCCTTAGTGTCTTCGGCTAGTCATAGGTACGCTGGTTGTGCCTCTGCCTACCTACTCGGAGATATGGGCGTGAAGATACTTTTTTTCACATATCTTCACGTCAAGTCCCTTGCAGATCAGTGAGTATCAAAGGCAGAGGATATCCACTAGTAAGTGTCGTAAATCTTACAGACCTACCTAGCTAGATGGTATATTGTATCCACATTTATATATATTGAGTTGTAAACATAAACTACATTAACAAATCTAATACGCATTTAACATGGCCGCTGCTAGTACAGGATATCGATTTCAAATAAATTTTCCAGGTGAATGCATTTAATTAAAATACGCTAGAAGTACTATTTTAGTCAGGGATTTAGAACTCCACGTTCGTTCCGGAAACAGTTAATGTATAATTATTTTTTTGCAACTAAAAGACAAACAAGTAAATAATAGAAATAGTAACTACTAAACAACTTAGACAAAAAAATAGATTTTAAAGTTTGAAAATTTACTAATGTGTTAAGAATTATTATCAAAATTTTAAACCCATAAATTCCTTCATTAAAACACAAACAAGAATTGAAGTGACTTACAGTAATTTTAGTCTTTGACGCTGTGGTATGCAACATTATATAATAAGTTAAAAGAAATACAGAAAAGTCAGTAAAGCGTTAACGTCTTTGATGTCTATAGTAGGTAGTAAAGTGATCCCTTTTTGCCAACTTCCAGCAAAACTCTACCACATAGTACTAGTGGTGTTAGGCCACAAACTGGATCTCAGCGATTGCGGGGCGGCGGCGACAGTGGCGCGAACTAACACATATATTCTTATTGAAGTGAAGTGGATGTCAGCGAAGCGGGGGTGGAGCGGGCAGCGGTGCCCGAGCGACGAGCGACCGTCAAGCGGTCTCCCTACGATTGAGTCAACGTAGTGCTGTTCCCCTTTGTATTTAATATTTGTCGATAAATTTACGTACATCGCAGCATTTTACCGGAGGGAATAATTAGTGAAATTTTTGTTAGATCACCAATTTGGAATACCAAACATTTGAATAATAAAAAAAGATAATAATATGTGTAAGTAGGTTCTAAATTGGACTGTATAGTTCCTACTATAAAATATATTAATTAAAAGTCTGTCCACCCATTTCTCTATAATCGTGCAACTTGTTGGAGTATTGTAATAAATTATACGAATCAAAAGCACTAAGTTCAAAAGATGTTGCCGCCCGCACCGTATCGACACCGTGCTCACATCAAACACAACACTTCGTCGCCGCGACACGAGCGATCTGGCCGCTGACATCGAGTTCGGGCATACGTACGCTGTCGCCGCCACCCGGCAAATCGCTGAGATCCAGTTTGAGGCCTTAGTGACAAACAAACATAGACCGGTTTCGAAGAGAGTAAGCTTAAAAATATGAAAGACATAAAAGGCAGGCATTGCAAAATTAAATTTTAGTGAAATCCGTAAATAAACTGTATACACACCAACCGATAATGTGTTGTCGGTTGGTATGTATACAGTTTATTTCCGGGACGCAGTAGTTCAATGGAGTGGAAGGAGCTTAACTCGGTTAAATCGAGACAAGCCGATTGGGGTTTCATGTTTGGGTATGAAGTAACAAATATATCCAATATACACTTTTTACTTCAATGCTACTTTTACCATAACATCGGTTAACCCTTTCACGACCAAGGGAAATATTTTTCCCATCTTTTTTATTCGTTGTCTATGCTTCAATTATTAACTAATCTTAATCTAATCTAATTAAAAAATAAATAATATTGGATTAGGCGAGTCTGTTGTACTAAATCTAATAGAACAGCTAAAGGGTCTTGGTTGTGAAGTGTATTTTGATATTTTTTTCAACTCGCCAGTTTTACAACACAAACTAATGACACAGAACACAAAAGCTTCCAGTACTGTTCGTACAAATACAAAGAATGTACCCAAGTCATTGCTGTTAGATAAAAATATGCAAAGAGGAGACATTTATGCCGTAAGTTCAGATGGTATAACATTCACGAAATGGATGGATAATAAAGCAGTTCACATGTTGACAAACTTTATATCTCCAGTACAAACTAGTACAGTGAAGAGGAGGCAAGCAGGAACAGCTCAAAAAGTAAATGTGACCTGTCCGGAAGTGGTGATGCGTTATAATAAACATATGGGCGGTGTTGACCTCATGGACCAGAGCAAAGTCTGTTATCAGGTTGATCGCAAAGCTAAAATCAAATATTACTTGCACCTCTTTTTGGATATCCTAGATAAATTGCCATGAATAATGCGTACGTAGTATACATAAAGTTGCATGAAACACACCGCGTGGAAGGCCCACTTTTGAGCAGTCTAGAGTATCGGCAACACGTAGCACGAGGTCTTATAAATAATTTTAC
>NJDC01005657.1:53881-69772 GCA_002245475.1 Calephelis virginiensis
CTCTTCGGGGATAGGGGCGTAAAGATACATATTATTATATTTTATTTTATTTCACATATTACATATTTCACATCAGCCGTTTTTAAATAACACATAATATAAAAAACACATTTAAAATCAATTAAATACAAGACGAAAAGATTAAAGGGATTCGAACACTTCAAAAACACCTAGAATTACTTAAATTGACAATAATTTGACATAAAACTGCAAATATATCAAGGGGTTAATTATTATTTTTTAACAAAAACATATTTTTGTAAGCAGTTTTTAAAGAGCTAATTCCATTAGTACATGCCTACTAAGAAGTATTATTTAAAACATATCAAATAAGTCCAAACACAAAGGATGATGTTGGAAATTTGGGAAGTTCCTATGACCACCTTCCAGTTCCACCATTAGATCAGGTCCTCGTCATAATGATTTTGCATTTTCATCTAATTTACAAATGCAACACAGCTAAATCGGTAACTAAGAAATGGATTGACATGCAATAGTCCAACCGAACAAACATACATACCTATGCATTGCTAGTTAAATAAAAGCTTGTTAAAAGTACAACAACGAGTTCATAAAAAAATATTTTCGGGAATATTCTCCAAAAAAAAAAGCATAAAATTTATTGAAATTCGTAAGTATTCTTACGCATACTTAAAGGGAACCTTATTAAAAATTACTAATTTATACAAATCTATATTGAATTTATGACCTAGTGATTCGGCTTATACTTTGTAAAACACACACAACACACAACGGCACACAATTTGTAAAATAAAAGTCACTTCATTTGATAAACAATACAATACCAATTACATAAATTTATATTACCCACTTCATAATATGTTTTTCTTTTTTTTGTAATTTTTGTAACCCAAGCCGGGGATTGAACCCGGTACTTTAAGAAATCAAGTCCGACGCCGGACCGCTAGACCACAAAGCCACCTATCGCATTGTGTGATTTAGTGTCTTCGAATAGGTTGTGCCTCTGCTTACCCCTTCGGGGATATGGACGTGAAGATACTTTTTTTTCATAATATGTTTATCGATAAGATTAAATCGTTATGTGCACTAACCCATACACCCTATAATTTTCATTGTAGCTTGCCTATGTGACTAGATTCTATTATGTTTTTCAATTCTTCTTTGCGATGACCCCAAGGTTCACATCTAATGATCCGAATATTGTTTTATCGAACTCATCAATTATAAATTAATTATTATGTTTTTCTAAACTCGTAGTGGCCCTCCAGGTTATCGCTAATACTCCATTTACCAAATACATTATTACAACATTATATTTAACTCTTATCAGTTGTTTACTCGTTTTGCCGTGTATAAAAATCCACATGAATATTCATATCCATTCATTATTATTGTCTCCTTCACATCATCTACATTAATCATATATTTGTCACCTTCGTCGTAAAATGAAACAATTGTAATAGTCTTAAGTAAAACCACTATCTTCGGATCAAATAACTGTTATTTGATCATCGACTCCAGCCACATAACGGGTATATATATAACGAGAAATATATATATATATATAACGAAAAAATTTAATGTCAGAACTTTGTGTTGGGATCCTGTGCACCTGTTGTCGTAAAAAAACTAAACGACCTGGTCTAGTCTCCAGTCAAGTTGCAGAAACGATCCAGGATCCGCACACCTGTTGCTGTTCACTGAGACTGAACGGGCAGATGGTCATCAAGACCGTGCACGAAGATCTAAATCCAGTAGCGTGAAGCTGCACCCAAGAAATACCACTTTGTCAGAAGATTCAACGGAAATCAGCGATAGTTTCTACAGAGGATGAAAACGAAAACGTTCAGAGCAACTGCCGACTCAATAAGCACATCGATCGACAGCTATGAAGTTTCCATCAAGAGAATCAGAGTTGACCAATGTATATCAGCCTTCTGTTACGGATTACGTTCCAGATTACTACTACAAGACCAACCCCATCAACAATGGATCGTGTTTATATTTTGATATAATAGGAACATTAAAGATACACGTAGATGATTTGAAATTGGTAAATTTCAGAGATATAAGTATTATACCAAAATCAATAAGAATCCTGGAATCTTGATATAAATATAATAATAATAAATAAAATAAATATCCCTGGACAAGTCATACAAATTGAATCTAACCCCAATATAAGCAAATTATATGCTTGTGTTATGGGTGTTAGTCAACGATACTATTACATATAAATACTTAGATAGATACCAGAAAACATTTAATAAACACCCAGACCCGGAAATGCAGACATCTAAATGTTCATCACACAAATGCCTGCCCCCGTCGGGAATCAAACCCGAGCCTCGCGATTCGTCGATGCAGTTAGGCGACTACGCTAGCCACTCGACCAACGAGGCGGTCAAACTAATATACTATCACGCACTGTAACACCTTAGAATAAATTAACTGTAGAAAAGAACTTTAATAAAACACTATTGACTATTGTTAAAGAAAGAAAAAAAAGTTTGCGGAATATGAGTGTCACAAAAATTTTACAAAATGATTTAGACCATCCAACACATTCTACCAACCTGTTTTGTGCAAATATTTTAATAGGTGTTAAACAAATTAGATATTTTAATTTATTATTACTTACTTTTTACAATAATTAGAATTTAAATTAAAACTAAAAAGTAAACTACCACCGTTTCCAAACCTAGCCAGACAGGAGAAGCAATAACTAAACAAACTCCCCGGCAACCAGGACTATAACCAATCTGCCTTTGTTTACCACCGTTTCCAAATCTAGCCAGGCAGGAGAATAAAAGGCGAAACAAACTCCTCGGCAACTAACATTCTGCAAATAAATTAATCACATTAAAATACTTTATTATTTTCTACGTGTTGGTCCGAGTTCCTTTGCAGAATAGACCATCTGCCTTCCTGTGCCTGGCAGCTCGTAAAAGGCGAGCGTGGGCTTACTGTCCCTTACACAATGTCATCTGACTAGGTGGTAAAATTTCGCAGCGATTCGCCCGGATTGCTACCACCGCCTTACCTATTCCTGCCGCCATAACGTCCAAAGCTTGCCGTTAACGTGTTCCGGTTCGGAGAGTAAGGTAGACGGTTAACTTACTTACTTCGAAACCTAACATTAACTGAACTGTGAACTAAATTAGTGATGTTTAACATTCAACACTCCATCGTGTGGTTGATTGTAATTCAACCCACGTGGCCTTCTCATTTCATTTGCTAGTTCCTCGCTTCAGAAACGTAGCAATTAAGGTAAGATCAATACAAAAATATCAAGTCACGTTTTTCGCACCCCACTTTTTGTTTCTATGAATACATCTATAATTGTTGAATAAGTTTATATGTTGACTTGCAAAGCTAAAACGAAAGAAAATGTTGAAAATTTTCGAATACACAATTCAATATTATCAATATAATATTTTATCTTACTTTATTGAAATTAAATTAATTTGACAATTATCACGTTCAAGCCAAATATAATGAGTGCAAATATAATTATAAGTACAGCTTAAGTAATATGTATATGCGGATTTTTCGTAGAAATGTAGAAGTGAAATAATATTTTCAATACTCAGTTTTGTTATAACTTGGTTGAGACATCATGTCAGACGGTGGCTACATAAATACTTGAATTTACACCACATTTTATTCAAATTTTGTAATTTTTCAAACAATTCATGCAACATTTTAAATACTTTTAAACCTTTCCAAGAAACCGCTCTCTATTAGTAAAACTGTATAAAAATCAATTAGTAGTTTTGAGTATATCACAAGACAGACACACACAGACACAGACTTTTTAGGATTCCGTAGCTATGAGGCCTAAAAACTGAACCCTTATAGGTTAGTCATGTCAGCCCCTGTGTCTGTCCGAACAAGAACTGTTTAAACTTGTTATGAGTAGATGTATTCTGTTAACCGCATTAAATATTTGATCTCAAAAATGATATTGAGGTTTCCGCATTAATTTTGTTCTTAAATAAAGAGTTGGTGCGAGAGACACTTTCATAGTGATAAAATATGTGTCACCCCCTTGTTATTTCTAAAATACGAGAACTATAACATTTAAAAAATGTATGACGTACATTACCATGTTAACTTTCTTCGAAAACTATTGGTTTGAAAGAGATCTAGTAAGTTGTATTCTATGAATACGGAAAATATTCGGAGGTCGTATTTTAATAAATTGAAAATGAAACCCCTGTATATACACTGAAAGAACTTTTTTACTATGGTACTTGGTGCTACGGAACCCTTCGTGGACTAATCCGACTCGCACTAGGCCGCATTTTTGTTTCAAAAGGGATTTTTGGTACTTTATGTAGGTCCTGAAAGTAATGATACTCGATGAGCTCAGCTACCACAGATAGTTGGGTAAGGGCAATTATTTTTCATAATATTAATTCTTGTCACGCTTTTAAATATAGAGCAAGAAAAACCAATAATAATATAAAAAGTTATACACCTGGGCGGTTTATTACCATTTTATTACTTAGAAAGTCGTTTTGTGAGAAAAATTGTTTAAGTTTGTGTAATCTCGGGTATAAAAGTACTTAAGCTTGATAATGTAATAAATAATCAAGATTTATAACAAAAGATTTCCTCACCTTTGAAGTTCAGGCAGGCAAGTTAGTCAGCTGATGGTAAGTGATCACCACAGGCCATGACGAACATCCGTAATACCCGGAGTATGTTACTAGCGTTGCCGAACTTTCGGGGATAGATGCGCCTTTTTATTGAAGGTACTAAAACCGCATCTGTTTAGAAATACTGGAAACTGATTACAAAAAAAAAACTTGTTGTAAAATTATACAGTACACGTCATGACGTTATGGCGGCAGGAATAGGTAAGGCGGTGGTCCAATCCGGGCGAGTGGCTGCGAAACTCTACCACCTAGTAGTATGTCACGGTCTTAGTAACGGTAAGCCTATGCTCGCCTCTTACGAGCTGCCTGGCAGGAAGGCAGATGATCTCTTCTGCAAAGGTGCCCGGACAAACACGGGGAAGTTTAAAAATTGCTTAGAAGCTGACTAGAAAGAAGAAAAGCTAGTAATTTACATTCTCACAACATTAGTATTTAAATTGTAATACCTGTTTTAAACTCGAATAATACAGCTGTAGCAGAAAAGGTCAAATACGATGTACTAATCATTAATGTAAATAGTAGTTACAGCTAGTGTCAACTTAAAAGTCCATAGATGTTGAGACTGGAGTTAGTAGATATAATTGCACCTCACGGAGCTACTAGGTGTCATTAGCACTTTATCTGGCTATAGTTTGACATTAACAACTATTGGAAATTCCAGACGATCAAACTGGCTAAAGACAATCACATTTCATAAATAAGTAGAGCATAATAAGCATAAATAAGGGTCACGTGAAAAAAATGCTTTTTAATCAGCATGAGGCTACTACCTACATTAAGTTGTATTGTTATAATAGGTACGAAATTATATAATCGCTTGTACAATTTCGTGTTTCACCAAACTTTCTACAATATTCCTAAGACGTCCATCATACAACATGTACTATACATATTTTACAACGTACTTTTTTAAACTCATATTATAAAATTAATCAAAGTGTACTTTGATTCCAAATTTATTACAAAATATTTACCTACATGTTATATATTATATAGTGCGTTTATGGTGTCGGTGGTCACATTAAATATAGTAATATCACATTATTTATACGTAACATACCAACAAATATTTCTACATTGAACAAATTACTTACGAATAATTTAAATCCATTCAAAAACATTGTGGCGGTTTGTAATTACTCTTTAGTTTGGACGTTTGAATGGATCAGTGTTTACACTGCACAGCACAGTGGAATAAATCTTTAAAGCTATTCAAACTCAATAACTAGGGTTTATTTTAGCCTAATGGAAAAGGCTGTCCTTTGTTGGGACGAGGAGAATTAATTTCGGGATAGTGCACTGTAACGTGAATTAACAGTTTTCTGCAAAGTCACGAAAAATTATCATTTAGAGGTATATTTCAAACTAGCACAGATAAAACTATAATATATAATAATAAATTTATTAAATGGTGAACTGTATGTTTTTAATTTCTAATATAGCATCGTGTATATTATATACTTTTGTTTTTTGACCTAACATCCAAACAAGAAGGATGAACTTGTGTTACTTCAGTCGGAATGTCACAAAAAATTATCTAAAATATTTTCAAACTAGCAAAGATAAAACTATATTAATGTATTTATTTAATTCAAAATATAGCATTTGAGTATTAATACTCGATAAATATAGGATAATATATACATCAAATAGCTGCCAAATGACGTGTTTTATATTTGTTATCTCCAGTGACCAACAGAAATACAGTAGAGATAGCAAACACAAATGACGTGATTTGATGTACACTTTTGCAGTTTGAGTTTGCAACTGAGATACATAATCACCCCCCTGAAACATTAACCATCTTCGGCTTTTGTTTCATCAAATAACTTTAAAAAAAGAACTATTATTTGTGTTAAATCAGAACTATTTCACTAGATGAATTAATTTTGATGACTATTTGTGTCTTTAAGTTTGATCGAGTTCCGACAAAAAACCTAGATTTTTTCTAGACACAGAAAAGAAATTGGTAATAAGCTCTCTTCTCGCCTCTCTACTTGTGTGCTCTGGTGATAGTTTGATGGCGTTGACTGCGTGGATTCCCGGGTCGGACAACCCAAAAAACTATGTTTCTTTTTCAGATATCTGACAAAAACAACGTTTTCCGGGCGTGAATAGATGCTCAACGGGCGACAGGTTTTTGCTACCAAACGTGTTATGAGACTAAATACCTTCAGTTACTCATGGACACTCAGCTAACGTCTTTTGGGATTTGGCTATAATGATACTTTTAGTAACATATTAGTAGTAGTTAGTGAATCGTACGATAGCAATTTCAGAAATATATATTTTTTATTTAATACTTTGTCATTTGTTTTTGCATCAAATATGTTCTTCTCGGATTTTCAAATCGTATTCGAAGAAAAGCAAGCTTACAAAGTCTTGACGGTAA
This sequence comes from Calephelis virginiensis, assembly GCA_002245475.1. Taxonomy (NCBI): domain Eukaryota; kingdom Metazoa; phylum Arthropoda; class Insecta; order Lepidoptera; family Riodinidae; genus Calephelis; species Calephelis virginiensis. The sequence goes on from NJDC01005657.1 coordinate 60,920, forward strand.
AAAATACAAGCCGCCATTGGTGTCAGATTTGGCAACAATTCAAAAAAGTGTGGTGTCAGTGAAATACACAGTGTAAATTCATCAGATAAACTGCAATTGACATTTTTTTAAACTGACAGTAGTAGTTAGGCTGCATTAACAATTCCAGCAGTCATCGCTAAACCGGCGCTTTGCCATCGTCACGAAGACAAATGTACATATTATACTCACCTGACAAGATATGCCTACTAGCATGGTAGATAGACAATTGTCCTATAATATTCGAGTACTTTAAGATAAAACCATCATGGAGATGTTAAGATAGTAGCTCTTCAAACGTTTTCCCCTTGTTGGTCCAGCCCGGCCTTCTTGCCAGGCAGCTCGTATAAGGCGAGTTTCGCAGCGACTCACCCGGATTGGTACCACCGCCTTACCAATAGGAATACCTGCCGCCATAACGTCAGGACGTGTTCCGGTTCGGAGGATAAGGTACCCAGTAAACTTAATTTTGCTCGAGATCTAACATACAGGTCTCAGGTTGGCAACGCACCATTACCACCTTTGGTGTCTCTAGGCGGCGTGAATTTCTTACCATCAGGAAATCCGTCTGCTTGTTTGCCTTCCAATATCATAAAAAAATAATTCTTAAATTACCTATCACTTTACAAACATATTTAAACGTAGCCTGGAACCTTAAAATACATACACACACATACATATACATCTTCAACTCAAGTCCCTGACGTAGTAGAGTAATACGTTCCAAATGTCACGATCCTTACAAATCTTCATTATTTGCTCTTTTCATGCACTCTGATTGCGGCAACTTCTGACACAACCTACGGATAAAACCCGAGTGAGCCTTAAAATAAATTACATATAATTCTCCTTGGAAACATTTACACGAACAATAATCCCAAAGTAAGCAAACAATGTGCTTGTGTTATAAGTATTATTCAAATTCAAAATAGCTTTTATTACGTAGATCTATATAAATATTCTTGTCACGCGTCTATATAATTCTAAAAACTACCACCGGATCGGAACGCGGCCACTCACTGAGAAGATCCGGCGAAAGAAACTCAGCAGGCTTGTCTTTTTTCTTATAAATCGAAGACTAAGGTCTTAATATATAAAAATACGTACATTTTTATGTGATAGTATAAGGTTAATAAACATCGGAACCAAATAGAGAAATATTGTTAATTTCAATTTAAAACTATGTTAAGACAATGTTACCAACAGTTAAAAATAAGCTTTTAGTTTTTAACCGTCAGATCGCTATGCAGCATTCACTTTTTGACTTACTGAAAGCGTGCAATGATTGATGGTAATATAAATTGTTCCGAACGTCCGCCTCCAGCGCCGGACACATAACGAATGTATCTCGCCTGCCATTCACTCGTGTCAGCTTATAAAATAAATTCAAAGAATATTTTCGGTACCTTCCCCATATTCGAGTTGCAGTTAAAAATTTCACTTAGTTTTTTAAATTTTATAATAGGCTAGGCTCATTGTGTTCTGAAAAAAATATTTTTCCGATACACCTAAAACTTCTTAACTCAAACTATTTAAGAGAATTGTAGCAGAGAGAATTTTTGTGCCTCGCATGGGATACACGTTTACAATTTTCAATGAAATATTAAAATATATTTAGGTTGAAGTTTGAGCAATTAGTTAAAAAACCATAAGATTAAGATAAGATGATAACTGTTTTGAATTTTATGTGCAATTATAATATCATTCGAATAGTAGGTGTAATAAGTAACATGTAGTATATATATAGTTAATATAAAATCTTTATTATTTTTTAATTTGAAGTTTTGAAGTCGGTTTTAATTAATGTAGCATTTTTTATTTAATACAGTTTGTTGCTAATATAATCACATTTAACAAAAATAGCATCGGGATAGGTGAAATAGGTAAACCATGTTCATAAAATAAAAACTGATTGGTTTACCTGAATCAAATTTTTATAGGATCAATTAGAAACTATTCCGCATCAAACTTGTTTTTTTAGCGAAAATGCAGAAAAGTCTAGCAATTAGAAAAATTGCGGAATATGTGTATTGTGTGTGCAAATGTTTAATTAAATTTAAAGAAATTAAATACAATACATTGGTGGTAATTTTGTTGCGCACTCACTAAACTAATTTTAAGTTATCCCTGTCTTCTTTCCACTAAAGTAACAGAAGGAGACAGAACACTTTTAGTGTTGTCAAATTAGACCGTACACGTCATTTCTACAGACGTTTAATGTATTACTCGGAAAACGTTGATAAAAACATCACGATTAGACATGTCCGCACTAATCTGACACGTCTAAACTGTTCCATCTCTTTTGTTTTTGTTTCATTTGAGAAAGATAGCATGCATCTAAAAAAGTTTAGTTTGTGAACAGCAGAATCACCACCATTGTAACATTTAAATTACAGCACTTACTTTTATTTTTAATAGGTATTTTATATTCGTCAAGGTTGGCCTTGCTCGCCTAATTGAAACAAATTACTCTACGAAGTAACGATTTCATTTAAAATTACGACCAGACAAAATGGTATAACTAAATAAATTAAATTTGGTTTTACAATAGAAATTCTTAAGTGTTTCGTTTACAACTCTTGAGAAAAACAGGCATTTCAACATTATGATTTAAATTGTCAGTACTTTTGAGAACTGGGAGTATGTAACAATTATACATAATATAATAAAATGTTTACTGCTTTCTACTTGTTTAATTATATTCTTCTTTTATTTTTTGGTCTCTACTGACGCCAACTTCTTAAGGTCCTGGATTCGATACCTTGGTCGGAAAGTAAAAACATGTATTTTTGGTTGCACATGACGGCAATAGGCATTCCACCACATTGTGGGGTTGGCGGTCGCACTCAGACTACAATTATCACAATTGAACATTAATTATATTTAATCTATCATTAAGTTACAATTTTTTTAAAGAAAATATCGACAGATTAAAGATAATAAACGTCTCTGAGTGCAGCTGTTAGTGTCTACGGCTAGTCTTGTGTATCCTGGTTGTACTTTTGCTTATTTGTTACGGAATATGGACAGAAGATGCAATTTTTACACTTTTATTGTTCGAACAACCTATAACTAGAACGTTTTGTCTTGAAATATATTTCCAGAGTAATAAAACTTAAGACTCTTCAAGAAAAGGTTGAATAGGCATCTCCTGGTTAAGTATAGTTTCACTTCAATAATAACTCTGTAATTAATTAATCTTACCGTTTTTCATCACTTTCCATCAATTGAGTTGAAAGTCGTTATGAGAAAGCTACAAGTAATGAACTAAGTCAATGAAAAAGTACTTGTAGTTGAACATAAAACTGATGCTTTATTAACTAAGCATTGATTTCATTTTTTAATTTTGACTTAATTTATAATTATTACAAAGTCTTCAACAATTTTTTTGGCTATAATCAATAGAGACCTTAGCTTATGGTTGAGATAAAAACACAATAGTTAGAAATGTTCAATGACCCCCGAAAAAACTAGATGTAGTGTAAATAACCATCTCGTTCATTTAAGCTTTCAAATACAAATACATCGAATTCGGTTTATCCGTTCAATAGTTATGATGCTATAGATATATAAACAGGCACATATACACCCACGCACGCACGCACTCACACTTACGTACACGTTTAACCCCGCCGACTAAGTGCGATGCACGAGGATTGCCGAAGAAGGCGAGCATTGGAATGAAGCACATCTAGATGTCTGTATTTGGGTCTGGGTTTTAATCTGGTATCTATATAAGTATTTCTGTGTATTGGTATTGTTGCCTACGACCCATTATTTGCTCAGTGATATTTATTGCCTCTGCGGACCGTGGGAACTGACTTCATGAGGTTCCGGGTTCTTACTTACTGCCTTGACTAGCCATGGGTTGAGATGACTGTGCCCAGTTCCTCGGAGATCTGAGCGCGAAGATATTATAATAAACATAGTTTAATTAATATCCATCAGACACCTAAAGTTACGTAACATCATTACCAGATAAATCCTATGTGTTTGTATTTATCGAAAGACTTATTGCAATGTTTCATTCATTTAAAATACCCGAATTGACACCCGTCCACCAGATAACATGTCCCTTTGTGTCACTTCGTTTACTGGCTAATGGGATTTGGCTGTTCCAATTATGTCACAAATGGACGGTACGTTATGTGTAAGTCGCTTTAAAATCACATTATTAATTGACTCGAAAATAACACTCTACAAAAATACAAAACGTATACAGGTGGAAACATAGGGGAAAGTTGGGTATATTGGACTGCTCTAAAAACCCGTTTCGTAATCATTTGATTTGAAAAGTGACATCACCTAACGATGTGTCACTAACTTCATTGTGCATCGGCCATTTTGATTTCTGCATAAAAACAAACGTGTTGTTTCTGTTAACAATAATGTTATTTTCAGATTTTGTCTGTAATTTTAAGTGATCTGTACTAAGGTTGTAACTAAGTGAAAGGTAAGCTATAAGGGTATCTATTTAGTTTTGTATATCTGTAATGTATCTGCAAATAACTGGCTAAAACTATTTGGCGGCTTTGAAAGGTTATATTTTTGTTTTGATTTTATTTCCTCGAAATTACACAGTTCGATTAAATGTACCGCGTGTAGTTTGATAAAATGAAACGGTCCAATTTACCAAACTGTATTTTTTACAATTTAGTGAAACAAAGTACCTGTTGAATTTCTTTTCTTTTTACAGATGACCAAGAAAGAATATTATAAGCAGAGTCAAATCTTCAGACGTAGAAGCCATAGTTTTGGATGATTCAGATAGTTGCTTCTCTGAAAATTCTGGTAATGAGTGTGCTACATGTAGATTAGATTATTGGGATAAAAAGGGCCAAAAGTAAACTGGTTAAAGTGTGTGCGATGTAACAAATGGAATCATGAGACTTGCATTACCAATCCTGATATTTGCGATGATTGTTTTTCTTAGGTGATTGCCTACAATTCGTACAAAAGTCTGATTTCAGGTTTATAATTATTTTGAGATTGAATCTATTATTAAAGAAGAAAATATTTTAATTTTGTTTATTTTTTGTAAAATTAACTCTTAAGTCCAATTTAGCAACTCTATGGTCTAATGAACCATACTGGTTTGGTAAATTGGGACAAAGCTCCAATCTCGTGTTAGGTTGATTTTTGAGAAATATGTAACTATTACGTTGATTATTAATTAATAAATATAAAGCCAATTAAGTGTGTTTTATTTTTTATAATAATTAATAATATGTGTCAAAACACATTTGAAATAAAAGTGGTCCAAATAAACCGATTTTCCCCTGTAGGGTTCGCGTCGCCCACTCTCACGATAGCCAAAGTCACTTACTAAGATAAGAATCTCCACGCCCATATCCCCGAAGCGGTAGTCTGAGGCACAACCAGGGCACCCACGACTAACCGAAGACACAATGTACCTAATAAGTGGCAAGCCTATCGCCAAACGGACACATATCCAATCCCGGGCAACATTATTTGAAAATTGTAAAAACCAAATTTTCTTTTTGTTGCCGTACCAGGGAATCGAACCTGGGACCTCATGGAGTCAAGTCTAACACCTGGACCGCTAGACCACAGAGGCGATACTTACTATTAGTCCACAAAGATAATAGTTAGCAAACTCATAGCCAACGTAATTCAAATTGTAAAATTAAAAAAAAAACTCTTTTGAGTTGCTTTATTAGGGAATTAAACCCTAGACCTGATTTAGTTAATGACAATAGCCACTAGACCACAGAGGCGCTTAATTTAATTTAGTCGACCATAACTCCATTTAACTGACAAAAAACTGACTGTATTTTTTTCAAACCAAAAAAAATAGACATACAACCCTACATTCGCGACTCGATATTGAGATTTGATATACAACTGGAAGTGTTTAACAATGGTAGAGGGTATCTTTCATATCTTAATCTGACGCGCCTGAGTTACTGCTAAAATCTCCTCGTGGGCTCCTCTACTATTACTTTTGTACATTATATACTGTACTACAAACTACTGTTAATGCACAAAATCATGTCTATTTTTAAATTTCCGTTTACAGTTATTGAATTCAGTTTCTTAAGATTCGAAATAAACACTTCACATTGTATTAGCTTCATTTATTATTAACAGGTTTTTAAATAAGATGTCGTTCAAAACAAGCTGAAAGTGTGAAATGCACTTAGTATCGTTTACTTTGTTATATATTAACGAATGCCTGGAGAGCTTGTAGCATGTAAATAGTAAATGTGCAGCGATTGCAACAAAGTGCAGCTTGTGTTACATAGTAATACTGCTTTCTTATATTATCTAAACTTCCATGATACGAGAAAAATATACTTTAATCAGAGTTCAGGAAGTTGTAGGTACTAGTCAATGAGTTTTTTAACAAATATTGACAGTACTGAATTTAAACAGTTTGTATGTGCAATTCACACAGGGCAAAATTGAAACTTCATAAATTAAAAAATTGCGTCATTTATGGATTCGTGTGTGTAAGTTATGCGAGCATATACGAGCATGTGCATGTAAATTTCATTTCTCCCGTCGTAATACAAATTTTATTACTGATTGGTATAACGTGACAAGTTGGTTAGCTTCCCGAGCTCGGATTTTATTTAAGGTTGCGGAAGGAAAGATTTCCCACCACATCAGTTATACGGTTTTTGTAAAATTAGCAATGAAAAAGCTTATCTTTTATAGATTTTCGCAAAGTAACGAATGATAATTTTTAAAATATTTTTTTATTTTCTTTTCTAAACATAATTTATAAAAAACAAGATTAACCAAAAATTTAAAAATATCGAGGCAAGCTCGGTCATCCACATACTATTTTATATTAAAGATCTACATTTGTTACAAATATTGACGTGTTTGTGACCTCCGGTTTGCTCCGTATTATAGACATTGTAATATTACACATGTCATATTACCATACAGTATTCGTACTAATGAAATATTCATTGCTATATTATGTTTATGAGACAACCTAAGAAAAAATCACAAAGAAAAATAGGGTAATAAAAAGAAAATACTATTTCTAGTAACAGTATATATCTGCTAGGAATAAAATGTATGCAGTATACCTTTTTGTGTCAACAACGTGATATACAAATTTTAGGTCATTTTAATTTATCAAATTAAAAAAAAATAAGTAGTACAAGTTTGACGTGTGTGTGTGTGGGCATGTAAGTCGGAAGACCGATTTCAATTGGAATTTTCTTGTTTGGAAGCTGACGTCATCGTGATGTTTCTTAACGAAATGACGAAAAAGTGTTAGGGTTTTATTTATCCTTATAATTTTAGTATTATGTTGGTATCTCCAGAAAAATATTGGTTGCTGATTAGATTAAAATGTTAACGGGACTTTTTCACCAGTAACGTTAGAATGTTACATTCCTGGGCGAGTAAATTTAGAAATGTAGATTTCAAATTTCATGTTATTTCCCACCACAACAGTTTTAAGAGCAAGCTTAGCGAGCGGCAAACTTATCGCCAACTGGGCATCTTCATTTTTTTTATATAAGAAACTTTAAAAACATATTTTTGGCGACCCAGGATTTGAACCCGAAACGACATTGTTCTTGTATCAAAAACACGTTGTTGTTTTCCTTCGGGGATATATCTAATGTCCATTTCACATGAGTGAAACGTCTGCTTCCTCTTTTAAATTTATTGAAAGAGATATGAAACAATTCTATCAAAATAGTTTCCGTTGAGATAAAAGCGTATCGAGGCTTCGTGTGAGATGCTTTACACGAAATAGGTTTGGAATAATCTCTTGTCTATTATACTGGCATCAAACGTGACATAAATGGCAATTTATACACCAAAGAGTAAAGTAACTGTCCATAAAGGGATCTTCGACGTCACAGTCAGATGTCATTTTGACTCCGTCATCTGACGATAGAGTCGCTGCTGTTCATACAATTTTGACATTATTTTGACTGTGCACCCATTGTTATACACTGATAATACTAGTTGTCACCTACAGACGTGCCTGCATACAATACGTAAAAATGAATAGTATATTGTTTAAATAAAGGACGAATACAATTTTAAACCGGACATTAGGTTTCATGGAAGACAATAATACAGCATCTAGAAAACTGTTGGTACTAAATACTAAAAGTATGCAGTAGATATATTTTTCAACGTCTACAGGTTCAATAAACAAATTAATAGTTTTGTATGTACAAAGTATTAAAAATATAAGATAAAATTATTAACTGAAAGAATAGGAATAAATTGGAATTAAATTTGCAACTCATAAACATTATTTTAAAAGAGCAAGATTAAATCGAATAAACTTAAATTGACTAGCAGGTAATTTACTGGAGCATCAGGAGTTGACAGACAACCCATAACATTCCCGGAACAGAATGCAAATCACGTTTATTCCCGCCCGAAGCGATTCTCTCCAGACCATCGTCAATAATACTTCAACAGACTGAGCTGTTTACTTTGTAAACATCTGAAAACGTCAATTTGGTTTGTAAATTCATTGTCTTTATTCCCCTTAAAAATAAGGGTATCTGTTTTATTTTTATACTAGATGTTGCTCGTAACTTCGCGCATACGTCTAAGTGATTTTCGGGATTGGTGTTGCAACAATAGATTGTTCTGTAGTAAAATATATCATCAATGTTGTCAGGGACTTTAGGCCACTGCAACATAATTTTTTTATGACAATACTTACAACAGGTTTGCGTGAAAAGTAAATAGACAAACACAAACCGATAAAAAACTTTGATAACCCTTATATTGTGTACACAAAACAGAGCAATAATTATTTCCCCGCGTTGGTCCGGGCTCCTTTGTAGAATAGACCATCTGCCTTCCTTGCCAGGCAGCTCA
>NJDC01005659.1:6033-31282 GCA_002245475.1 Calephelis virginiensis
GCTAATTTTTTTACTGAAGAAAATATGATTAGACACGCGGAATCACATTCCAGGACTTAGTGTCTTCGGCTAGACGTGGGTTCCCTAGTTGTACCTCTGCCCACTTAGTTGAGGATACGGGCGTGAATATACTAATATTTTCAAATAGTGTAATAAATTATTTATAAGTAACACAGCAGTACTGCCTAACCTCACAAACTGAAACACGACAGTGGCGAGCACGTTCGATGGTACCAATAAATACAAGCTGTTGCAAGACTATAAATTCGAAGAATTAATGAAAACCGGTGCGACCGTACTACATAAATATTTACATCGCATTTGGTCTTAAATAACGAGTAAAAGTAATTTTCAATTAACGACGAGCTACCGTAGTTAGACATCTTACTGAAAGACATGAGTTAATTTCATAGATTTCATACCGTTCGTCAGTAAAACGACTCGTCGAAATTTATGATACATTAATTGTTCGGCTCTCGTATAATAAGATTGTATGACAGTTTACTACAACGTGATATACCTAACGAGAAATTCTGTTTCCACGTGCTGTTAACCAATAAGGCTTCATGCAGAAAACATACTCGATTGCTTTAATCACTTGATTTATGACCACCTCGTTGGTTGAGGGGTTAATTTACTCCTAACGCCAATGGCTAACCGCGAAGCTTGGCTTTGATACCCGAAGGGGACAGATATTTACCAGTTGGCCGAGGGGTTGGAATACACGCCTAATTCCATGTACCAACCACGAAGCTCGGATTCGATTCTCGACGAGGTCAGGCTATTTTATAGCTATATATCTGAGTTTGGGAATTTATTTATACTGGTACTCATTTATATCAGAAGCATATAATTTGCGTACTTTATGGTTGGATTAATTTGTCTTATTTGTCCAGAAATATTAACTAATTTATTTATTTGATTTTGGTAATAATTCCGTTCGTATTGCAATTATGTTTTGACTTATGTTGTTGATACAGTAATTTGTTAATTAATCAGATAATTTACAACTGCAATAAATTAGTAACTATTTCATAAGGTTCTTAAGACTTTTTAAGTCACTGCAGACACCATAGATACCCTTTAACACGAAACACAACAATGGCGAACATATAAGAATGCAGGAAAAGATCATTTGTATTATCCATGCAAAACTGGAGAGAATTGATCCATTTCGCAAAAATAATTCATTTTAATATTAAATAATTAAAATATTAATTATTTCGGCACATGTTGCACACTGGTAGAAACATTTCGTTAAGCCCATACAAAATGAAAGTTAAAGAAATAAGAAAATATAATTACCATCTACGGAGCTATCGTTCTCTGCACGTTGTTCCTTATTATTTTCTGTTTCAAATTGTGAAAACCCAGTTTCACAACAGGCAAAAAGTAAAGAAATGAAAAGTTCGTGTTATTTTGTTTTTGTGGTGTATTTTTCCAAACTTTACGTAAGGAGGTAAGCGAAAAGGTCACCCTTTGTGAATCCCTACAGAATTTTACTAAAATAGCTCTGATTTGTGGCGTTGAACGAAGTTTAAAAGCACATGCTTAATTTGCGTGCCACAAAACGTGACTCTACGTAAACACTTATACAACCCTTGCCGTTTTATTAATAAACATTTACTAAACCTCTGCGGACCAACGGTCCGGCGTCCGACTTGACTTCTTGCGGTAACAGGTTCTATCCTCGGGTCGGGCAATAAAAAGAATAGAAGAGCATCTTCACGCCCATATCCCAGAAAATGTAGGCAAAGGCACAACCAGGGCGCCCACGGCTACCCGTAAACACTAAGTCCCACAATGTGTGCGAAAGGCACCTTTGTTTGAGTCGTGTTTGTATTTTAAAGACATATTATGTAGATCTAGCGGTTCAGGTGTTGGACTTGACTGCATGAGGTCCCGGGTTCGAATCGCGGGTCGGCAACAAAAAGACAATTTGGTTTTTCCAATTTTCTAATAAAAAAATAATGTTATTCGGGATTGGATAATATGTGCCCGGTTGGCGATAGGCTTGCCACCTATCACATTGTGGGACTTAGTGTCTTCGGCTAGTCGTGGGCACCCTAGATGTGCCACTGCCTACCTCTTCGGGCATATGGGCGTGCAGATACTTTTTTTTTAGTTGTATGCTAATCAAAATGTAGTTAAATTTGTTGAACTATTTAAAGAAAATTTAGTACACTGGTTTTCATGCATATTTTTTTAGGCTTATGTATTTTCCTTATAACGCTGAATGAAACTGGAAAAACATACTTGTAACCCCCTTCTTTAATTATACTTTTTTATGTTCATACTTCACTGATTTTCACGTAAACGTAACTAACAGTTTCCAGAGGGCTGATTATGTATCTTTTTAGTGATGATCACTGGGTTAAGTGTACATCAAATAGCTATCATATGACGTGTTTTATATTTGCTATCTCCACACAACAATTACACAATTAAAGATACACATTACCTAATTTTATATTTTTTTTAAAAATATGTATCTTCAATTTTTTAATAACGATAAAGTTGGCCGGGATTGGGAATGTGCCTGATTGGCGATAGGCTTCCCACCTAACACATTGTGGGACTTAGTGTTTACGGATAGTCGTGGTCGTGCTTCTACCTAGTTTATATTGTAACTTTAGTATTGAAAAATGACAAGCCCGTTGAAATTCTTTCGCCAGATCTTCTCAGTGTGAGGCCGCGGTTCCGATCCGGTGGTAGTTTATAAAAATGTCGACGTGCACAAATACCACTTGTATGGTTTACGTGAATTAAGATTTTTCTGATTCTGATTCAAGCAATTGTAAAATGGTTGTTTCATGGATCTTTATAAGATGAAAGACCCCTTAATAATTTAGAAACTATTGTAATTTAAAAAAATGTTCGATACGAATGTCCTCCTCATTCGCAGTGTACCTATATCTTCTTTCCTTTCCTTATCCCGGGGAGATCTAGGTTGATATTCTACGATCGAATCGCTTGGACGTTATTTGAATGTGGTGTGGTTGACATTCCATGATCAGATTACTCGGATATCATCCGAGGGTGGTGTTAAGAGTCTTCGAAACCGGCGTTTTTTGTATGAAAAGAGTAATGAATGTGAAGGAAGCCAGGTCTGCTGGGATCGTGAGGTTTGGTACTCGATACTCTCTGCCTACCCCTTAAGGGACTTGGGGTGAAGATATATATTTATATATAATACAGCTTTTAATTCAACGCTGTGGCATCAGTATTAGTCGTATTTTAGGGACAAATATACATATAATATTATACATGTATATAAACCGAGCAATTTGTAATTTGGTTAAATACAGCTCTGCCAAAGAAAATTAAAAGTCAAATCAAACCAATAGATAGGGGGAAAAACGTTGGTAAGCCTACTTCATCGAGCATTACCAAGACAATTATAGAACAGACCAAGGACCCTAAGTTCCGTTGTAAAAAAATGTCGTAGATAAAAAAAAAATTGTTAGGCACAGTAATAAAAGATAAACGTTAGCACAAATACAAAATTGGCAGAAAAAATACTACAGTACCGTTCTACAAGTTTCATTCTGTAGAACATATATTTTTATAACTATTTCATTGTTTTTTTTTCTACACTTATTCGTTCAATCCAATTTGATCGACGCCGACATTTTCAAAGATTACTGTATCATGGTATTCGGCAATATAGGTTTACACGACGGCGACCGCCCGATCTACAAATGCTCAGTTAGCTACAAACTGTTTAGTTACTTTTATTGTGGATGCCTATTCACTCCACGTGTTTGGTAACCTTTAAGTTCCCTTAATAGCTTTAAATAAACTCTCAAATAAATAAAGAAAGCGTAGGACCACTCAAAAGGGGTAACACTTGCTTAAAAAATAAAATAGTGCTTCTTTTATAACAGATACAAAATATGGACTACTTTATGACTTACACGTTAGAGTGGTAGTAATAGACACAAGCATCGGGTTCGATTCTCAAGAAACATTTAATAACATGAATGAAAACGAAATTATGCTTATACACCAATTACACTTATTGAATCTGTCCTCAAAGTAAGCAAATTGAATTGTATGCACGTGTACTCTGTGATTACCAATGACAATAGATAGAAATTCTCAATTAGATACCAGATTAATTTAAACAAAACCAAACCAAGAAATGCTGATATCTTGATGTTCCTGCCCCAGTCGGGAGCTGAACTTGAAACTCACAGCTGCTCACTGGCGTTAGGCGTAGTAGACCAACGAGGCGGTCAAATATATATATATATATATACCTACCTATATATGTATAGGGATGCAACATCGTTCATAAAAATATCAATATTATAATATCGATGTTTATAAAAATTAAACATCAATGTAGAAAAATGTCGATGTTTATGAACGACACATCGACGTTTTATTCGAAGTTTAATCAAATATTAGGGTTGACATACGGCCATCATATAGTGAGAAAAAGCGATTTCCTAGAAAGATTTAATTGTATTCGTTTTAATAATCAAATTACAGGCACATGCTTATACTTCAAATAAAATACATATAATGTACCAGCACATGAATAGTGGAAGAATAACAAAATCAGGTAGACAAAGATAATCAAATTTATTACGAGAAAAAAATAATGTTTTAATTGTTTCTCATTATATAATTCGAAAACAATAATTGGGTTTTTGAACTATTATTATTTTTTGCGTTAAATAGAAAGATCATATATAGACCCCTGCGGTTTACAAATCTGAAAGATGTTCTTCTGCCCAAGGACTAAAGACCGAAAATCTGGCAATCAGTGTGCTGAGTGCAAAACTTTTATTTGTAAAGACTAATGAGCATCAGAAGAAAATGTGCCAAAACTGTATAGGAAATTAATGTGCTTTAGTATTTTATATATCATAGGACTGTCATAATCGTTAAAAAGGTATATATTAGTTGACTTTTAATAAAACTTTATTGCCCGGCCTTTCATTGTATTGTGAGGTACTGTTAACTTAATTTTAATATGGGTACGGTTTTAGGGGCGAGGGTGGTACCCAGAGCACCGAAACTGGTGTGTTAGTATGAAATAATGAAGGATGCATAACAGGTCTGCAATTATCGCGACATTTACCTACCATCGACCTACCCCGGGAAGGACTTGGAGCGTTGGTGATATATTATTATATATCACCAACATATACATAAACATACATGGAAATTTTAAATAAAATGCAGTATTTTTCATTCTTACTTTTTTCTGAGGGACGAAATTAAATCTAAACCACAAAATTATCTCAAATTTTAAATTGTCTACAAATATCTTATATTTGTTTTTAGAGCTGGTGGTGTATATGTACTAAATTTGATTAAAATTAGTAGCAGTGTTACGCAGTTAATCTCGGACAAAGAAACAAAATACAGAGGCTCCAAAAACATATAAGTACCGGGAAACTTAAACTAGAAGCATAATAGTTGTGCGACATATCTATATTAAGTAAACTTTAAAAAATCTACTGTGCTTTAAAAGCTGATTGCAACAACCGATCTACTGATAGCGCCTCTACAAGTCAGTTGCTAAGCAACCAGTTATTTATCATGAACAAAAATATCATATAAACATTAGTAGGAGTATCTCTAACTGTAAATATGTAATTAAACCTAGCAGTAAACCGATATAGACGAAATTTGGGAAGAAGTTAGTTCAAGATTATCAAGTGCGTCTTTCGCTCAATTTGCTATATTTAAAAAAACGCTAAGCGTTAAGTTCGGGCAAACTTTAAAAATAATTAATAAAAAAGGGAAAAGTTTGACACAAATAAAAATTGCGTTTTGGGTCCTTTGTGAATTAATTGCATAAAATCGCGTCTCAAGTGCTGCCTGCCTAAAATAAAATAAATGTTTTCTCCACATTTCAAATGTTTACTACGAGAAGTTTGGATTTATGTGATACTAGCTTCCACCCAATTTTCCGCAATTGTCAACTACCAATACTTTTTTTAAATTGTAGCCTATATGTTATTCTGTTGTATAAACTTTCTTCTTGTAAAGTTTCATCTTAATCCGTTCAGTAGTGCGTCAAAGAGTAACAAATCTATCCATCAGTCAATATTAGACAACAGAGGCGACTATATATACTTGTATATATGAATAAAATCAAAAACCACTTTTCTACAGTATCGTCGACATATTATAGATTATAACACAAGAAGTTGCAAATTTGGCAAATATCATTCAAATATATTTACAGAAAATAGCAGGTTATGGAATAAAAAACAGTATTTTAAATAATTATGTAAAGTTTCAATAGTTTAGCATGAGCAAATGTTTAGATGTATCTCTAGTCATAGGGTCTTAAAAGTATGGATATATAAAAATAATAATATAATAGCGTGGAAAACATTGAAATAGTGTATTGAAAAATATTGTCAGCATTATTCAAAAATGTGCTGAATTAATTATTGTATTTACTTAAGTTTGGTGAATAACATTAACCTCCAATCATCTATCTCAAGTTAGAGATAAGCTAAGTAAAGTTTTGTAGGATATTTTTCATTTTTGAAAAATAGTGGTTGCCTGATTACTTATTTAAAGGGCACTATATATTACCTTAGAAAATGTTAGCAAGTTTTTGATGTAAACACATCATACATACAGAACAACACATACATAACGACAATTAAACCATTTCAACAAATACTTTGCTAACTACTTAACTAGGTATGACTATTAAAGCCAAAATTTCTAGAACATTAATTATATATTGCCTAATTAAAGAACTTTTTAATTATTTTTATGGTGGGTTGGGAATCACTAATATTTTTTTGGCAATGTAGCTAATTGTATGATTGATTACCTTTTATTATGTACTAATAACCACTTTTTCAAACGGTAATGGTAAGTAAAGTACTTAGATATTTTAACTTAGAAAAATAGACAAGTACCAAAATCTTTGTTATGTTTCTTAACACGGATAATGTATAAAATTTAATTTTATATTTAACTTTTCGATAGCAGTAGTGTATTTTTAAAATAATAATATTCATGAATATACACGCTGTATTTGTCCCACGTTACATACCTACATTACTGTTTACATACAATCACGCTTAAAAATATTATGTATATTTGTATAATTAACCCTTCAAAATTGTATAATTAACCCTTCAATACACCATTTGTTTATATACAAACTAATCACTTTCTTTGTTGTCAGTCTTACGAGGTATCATCATGTAAACAATGAACTTACCTGGTGGTAATCGTGGACAACAGTGATGAGTCGGTGATACTAGAGGTGGTGATATAAAGCATTTGTCCGGAAGGCGATATCCGGTATCCGCGGAGTCTATCCCCATGTCTATATAACCATGGCGATCTAAACGCTGTGCCGGCCAACATCGCGAACGAGGGCCGGCAAAATCCGAAGTGTTCAGCTCAATCGTGGCGACTGAAAACGCGAACGCGACCGGTTTCGACTGAATGTGAAACAGGATTGAAGATTCATACGACGCGGCCGGAGTAACACGTGGCGACGATCGTGATCGGCCTGGCACGCTTGTAGGCAACGTGCACACTGTAGTCCACGTGCTGCCACCGCCATTTCGCCCCTTTTCACTCCCTATTACCCCTTTGTCTCCCTAACATTTTACGAGTATCTCGACAACAACAACCTAGAATCGATTGGTTAAATCTACATAATTTTAATGCAAATACACTAAAAGTTAAGATAGGTTCCGATTTTTGAGATTCTTGTCTGTTTGATTGTTCTACAATAAATCGTGATTTTGTTTCCGTTATTAAAAGGAAAGATCCAACTTTTTTTATTAATAAATAAAAAAAATAAACAAAACATTAAAACAATGCCATATAAAGATGTACTTAATCTCTTTAAATACTTAATATAAACAGTAAGTTTGTACCAATATTGTGCTAAAAAGGTTTATATTTTTTCGTAAACTTTAGAAAAGAACTCTAAATGAAATTCAAATAAAATCCTGTGGCTTATATAAAACGACAACTGTAAGGCTTTGGTTGTAAATATAATTAACTTCGAACATTTTTGTTACTTCAGGCCGATTTGACTTTTTGTGTAGTTTAAGTTTTAGCCCTGATGATGCTGTATTAGCGAAACCAGTAGGCTATTTACAAAATAATAAATTATAAGTAATACGTAAAACAGTACAAGTGTTTCTTTGTTTAAAAATATGAACATTTATGGACGATTTAACGGCTCATTTATTATACTAGCTGTTGCGCGCGACTTCGTACATGTGTTAAAGTAACTTTTTGTGGTTAATGGCTATAACATATCTCTCAGTAAAAGGCGTTTTAAATGTTTACATTAAAATTTGTTTAAAATCCGTTCAACTGTTTTTTTAGGTAAAGTGATCAGACAATCCGGCAAAATTTTAATAACCCTATAGGGTTCTGTATCTTGTACACAATACATAGATATCATCTCAGACTTTTTTTAATATTTCATTTACACATTTAGTTCTGTTAGGGCCACTTGCATATTCCCGGTTTACATTCGACATTGAGTTAAACTGTCAAATACTTGCTGATTTAACCCTAGTTAGAGGCTAACTCAGAGTTAAATACTTAAACCAGAAACGTGCAAGTGGCCCTTACTATTTTATTTTAAGTAGATATAAATTAAAAAATTTAGGTGTTATTAAGAATGTAATCTATTACCTACTTATTCTGTTAGATAAGCCGTATGAAATTTGAAAAAAAAATGTAGATTATTCTCTAAACAACAAAGAACGTCGCCGCTTGTGATTTTAACATAAGAATATTTTTCATATACGTATAGTGACGTAGTATTTCCTTGACTTACAAATTCTAAACATTTACAGCGATATTAAACACCGTAAAATTCAAACGAATTTTAAAATCAAACAAAAAACGACCTAAACTCATAGTTATATTAAAAGCTATTTTTCTAAGACGGTATTCCAATTAAAACAAGTTTTAATTGATGTTAAAGCCAGTGTGTATTTAAAATATACAAACCAATTGTTTTTAATTACGTTGTGTTTATTTTGATGACACGAAATTTCTTATTTTTCACCCTGTATTATTTTGAAACCCAAGATTAAAGAAGAGTTGGTAAAACAATTAAAATATTCCTTTCTTACACCATTGAAACTAAATATTACAAGTTTTTCTTACCTGAAAAATTTGCGAATTTAGTATTTGCGTGCAATCGTTTTAAAATTAAAATGTAAAACTTCTAAATATAAAATGTAGCAGGAAATTATATTTATTTTAGTATAATATAATATTTTAAGGGGTTTTAAAATAGAAATCTTATGTAATCACTACAAATTCAACTTAGTTTATGTTTGAAAGTCTTACCTTAAAATTCAGATTTTTCTGCTTTAAGGTTAATGCTTTAGATCGGAGATTTTCGTCAGAATTGATTAATCAATCTTAATTTAAAATAATAAGTTTAGATAGTCATATCACAACTTACTCAGATTGGTAACGCCGTTCTTATTTAATCCTATTGCGGTATCATCAGTGTTCGCCATTGTCGTTTTCCGAATTATAGGGTAGTCGTAGATGCAGCAAATCACAATTACTTCATAATCACAATCTTTGGTCTCTCAAGTCAGTTTGCTTATTTGCTTTTTAAAGGACATAAAAAAAAGTTAAGGAAACACAAGATAAAATAGTATATTAAGATAAAGTTATTTAGACTTAAATAATTCATTAAGTATTTGGTTCACAGTTTAAACGCAACACGCATTTTGATTTAGTCGTGCTAGCTCGTCACGTGGGAAACTAGTGCGCATGTTTTTTCAACAGATGGCGTTGTGACAAATTGACTTAGAATTTTATTATTCTATTAGTACTTGCAAGAATAAAATAAATAATAATATTTTTGTAGTTAGAGATAAGTCTTTTGTGCATTTTTATTTCTCCTGTATTTTGTATTTTCTTGCTTTTTGTAAGCAATAAAATATTAAATAATCAAATTGTACAGTATACCTAATGACTGATTGAGTAAGTGTGTAAAATGTTCTTAAGTTTTTCAACATTTGGTTTTACATCCATATGTTTTCTGAGTTCTGATATCAACACCCAGAGTAAGTTGGAAGAAAATATTGGAAGGAAGAAAATTGGCAGGAAAAGTTTAAAAAAAGGTTGCCTCAGTGTTCTAACGGTCTGTTATAGGACTTGACTTCATGAGGGCCCGGGTTTGATCCCAGATCACCAAACAAAAACTAAATGTAATTTCTCAATTATGTAATAAACACAATGTCTCAATCATCAATATATATATATATATATATAGATACATCTAAACATTTGCTCATGCTAAACTATTGAAACTTGACATAATTATTTAAAATACTGTTTTTTATTCCATAACCTGCTATTTTCTGTAAATATATTTGAATGATATTTGCCAAATTTGCAACTTCTTGTGTTATAATCTATATGTCGACGATACTGTAGAAAAGTGGTTTTTGATTTTATTCATATATACAAGTATATATAGTCGCCTCTGTTGTCTAATATTGTTTTCTGAGTTCTGATATCAACACCCAGAGTAACTTGGAAGAAAATATTGGAAGGAAGAAAATTGGCAGGAAAAGTTTAAAAAAAGGTTGCCTCAGTGTTCTAGCGGTCTGTTATAGGACTTGACTTCATGAGGGCCCGGGTTTGATCCCAGATCACCAAACAAAAACTAAATGTAATTTCTCAATTATGTAATAAACACAATGTCTCAATCATCAATATATATATATATATATATATATTGGCTAAACCGATCTAGCTAATTTTGGTTTTGAATTTTTTGTTTGAATCCAGGGAACGTTAAAAAGATAAGAAAAATGGAAAAACTGCGAGGAATCTAGGAAACCAACATCTCATTTTTTCCCATACAAACTGAGCGGGTGGAACGAGGTTCAGGATAGCTAGTTAATTAATAAAAATATTTGTATGCTTAGGAACACATAGTCAATAATAATATGTCATTGTGTGTCATTTTATTCTTTTAGTGTGTATAACTGGTTTTTCTGATTTTTTTGATTTCATTTTTCCTAAACAGCTGAATCGATAGTGAAGAAATTCAGCTAGTTTTACTTAATAGCTCGGAAATGAACTTGGAAAGACATGAACGTACTAAGATTTTCGGATAAGTTAGTAGTTAGTACTCGCTACTGTCGTGTTTCGGATTAAGAGGGTATCATAGTCAGACTTACCCACACAAGAAGCATGACATCTCATCTTTAGGTTGGTAACACATCATTATCACCTTTGGTGACATTTATAACCGTTGGTAATAACAGAATGTATTTTTATCACCAGAAAAGCTTATCAGTCTTTTAATCTTATACAAAAAACATGGTTGGATGTCGGTACCCTGGGAGACTTTGATTTACATTTCATCAATTTCTCCCATATTTGTCTGAATCGCCTATGAGGAATAGACCATTTATCTCTCTGCCTGGTAGCTCGGAAGAGATCAGCATAGATTGAATAAGTCATTACTCATTACCAACAATATCTCTGGTGATAGTATGCTGTGCAGTAACTCGCCCTGCTAGTGATCCACTACCTTACGTATTCCTATACCCTTAATGACAGTGCTATGTTCCAATCTAGAAGGTATGGCAGTCGGTAGACTTGTGCTACAGTACTAACATCCTGACGTCATGACAGCAACGAACCTGTAACATCTATGGTGTCTATAGTCCTTGGCTACCGCTTGTTTGCTTGTTTGCAGTCCTCTCAGATAAGGTTTTATCCGAAGGTTGTATCAAGTCTCGGAAACCGGCTTGTTTATGTGAAAATAGTTATGCATTCGCCAATCTCTGCCTACTACACAAGGAACTTGGCGTAAATGCGTATATGTACAAGAACATGGAGAAAAGCGCAAATAAATATAAAGTTGGTTTTAAGAAGCCATACCACAGATACAATCTGGTGAACTAAAAGATTACAGATGACATAAAAGATGACGTAACGAGTACATTTTATAAAATTATGAAAAATCTGTAGGGTTACTCTTGAAACTCGATTCTTGCAATATTGAAAATTGGAATCGGATATGTCAATTTAGGTACTCTTGAATACAATACATTTACAAACATTTAATACATACATATATACATTTAATTACTAAAAAAAGTATTAAAAAAAGTTACTAATACACAATAAAATAATTTTATCGAATACGTTGAATTCTTTTGAAAATAAAAGTTAATAAGCCGCTGGAACGTTGTTCAGGAGTACCTAAAATGACATAATATCCCAGTCCGATTCCCAATTTGCATTATTAGAGATTAAAGAGTAACCCTACTTTGCCTGCGTATTTTTTTTTTGAATGACTAATTTGTTGCTAATCTTGCGATTTTTACAACTTCACCGAACTTTGCTGCGTATTGAAAACGATATATTTATAAATGTAGAGTGCGCGCCGAAAAAGTTAGCGCGCTGCTAATGTTGCCATACATCAAAATGTATTTACGCTGAGAGTTTATATCCCGACCTCAGGTTGGCTAGGCACTATTACCACCTTTGGTGTCTCTAGGCGGCGTGAATTTCTTACAATTAGGAAATCCGTCTACTTTTTTGCCTTCCAATATCATAAAATAGTGGTGCTATTCCTATGATATTTGGGGTTTTTTCTGTAATTTAAAAAAAAATGTAATTTAAATAATAATGATAAAGGTATTACGTATATTTTACAAAGACACTGGTGCTTTATAATTAGTCATAATACATACGTACAACGTAAATTACAGTTTAAAATACTTTAGAAAATAGAACGGTAACGGTCATTATTTTACGTGTACCTGATATCATTTATTGAATGACATAGTAGTTCCCTTTTCTTACGCGCATATTTATCTGGCGAGCACTCTAGGAATACAAATACTATTTCAAGTGTTTTTTTATGTCACAATATTTGATCAACTCATGAAAAATGATTTAATTCTGCATCAGTCACTGAATTATAATTATAATAGTACCAAAAATATTGTACAAACGAATCAGTTTGGTTTATTTGAGAAAGTTAGGAAACAGTGCAAATGCTTACATTAATACTGACAAATCGACTTTCACCAAGTATGAAAATTGGAGGAAAATAATAAGTATCTTGGCGCTCGTACCCCCGTAGTAAGATACTGTGTGCTCGTA
The DNA here is from genome assembly GCA_002245475.1 of Calephelis virginiensis. Lineage (NCBI taxonomy): Eukaryota > Metazoa > Arthropoda > Insecta > Lepidoptera > Riodinidae > Calephelis > Calephelis virginiensis. The sequence goes on from NJDC01005659.1 coordinate 19,156, forward strand.
GCTGTAGGCACAGGTACTCATCCACAGTTAGTCAACGATGTCAACTTAGGCCATCAACGTGATGCAGTTTTAAAATTAAAAACAAACTTTATGTTAAGTTAAAAAGAGAGAGAGGTTTTAGGCAGACATTAGAGAGAGTCAGCAATGTTTGGAAATGACGTCAGTTCTTTGTTAGGAGTGTAACTTCCAGTAGAAGTCTATAGCTTCATGGTGCAATCTGTTTTCTCTTAGTCTCATTAAAAAAGGACAGCATACACTTAAAATAAGTTTAGTTTGGTGCTAAGTAGAATTACCACTATTGTCATAGTTTGTTTAAAATTTGTATTTCTTACAACAATCTACTTGTAGCCTATGTATGGTATGCAGAAAAAAATAATGAAATAAATAAATAAATTTGTATATACATACATATTAAAACTTCCTTATATGTTAATAGAAGAAGGCGTTACTTTGCGGAAATCCATACTTAAATCTAAATAAAATTATTTAATTTGCAATTTTCCGCCATAAAAAAATGTATACGTATTATTGCGTAACAAAACAGACAAAATAGTGTGCTAAGAATGAATTGGACTTACCGGAAGTTAAAACTCCCAAATACATCTAGCTCCACACAATACACACCACTAAACTGTTTTAGTAGCACCAACAATACGCATACTACTACAAACTCAACGTACGTTCGCTTCGTAACCGAAGCATCATCAGGAGAATTCGACTGCACTCCACAAAGGTCGAGCAGATACTGTATCTGCTACTAAAACAGTTAAGTTGTGTGTATTGTATGGAGCTGGATGTATTTGGGAGTTTTAGCTTCCGGTAAGTCCAATTCATTCTTAGCACACTATTTTGTCTGTTTTGTTACGCAATAATACGTATACATTTTTTTCCGGCGGAAAATTGCAAATAAAATAATTTTATTTAGATTTTTTCCTTATATGTTGACGTGTTACGGTTCAGAGGGTAAGGTAGCTGGTAAATTTACTTTTGCTCGAATCCTAACATCCCGCCCTTAGAGCACCGATAACCTTTGGTGTCTCTAGGTGGTGTAAATTTCTGAAAAAAAGACTAGCCGACCCAGCGAACGCTTGACATTAATAGCTACTAATGGTTTGTATGGAATAAAACATTGTTTATCCCATTTCTTTTCAATCACCCCTGTTTTTTCAATAGGAACCTTCTCCAGACGATAGCTAACAAGACAAAAAAGAAATTAATGAAATTAGTTCAGCCGTGCAGGCGTGATTCATTTTTATACATAAAGATTAAAATATAAACTGGACTGGAACATTATATGAATTATCTTTGCTTTAAATTTAATATTTTCGAATACATAGCAAATTTGAAAAATCAAATCTCAATTTAGGTAAATCGTTGGTTTTCGATAGCTGTCTTAAATTCGAAAAGTTTAAGCTGTTTAGATAAAAAAAATTATGCTTTAATATTTTTTATCCATTTCCTCTGTTATTAAGCTGGTTTAGTTTTACAGTAAATGTATATAACACGAACATTTATTTTTTGTCATATTATTGTGATTATAAGTAAGTGTTTAAAAATAATGATTACCAACCGTATTTTTTGTTGAAACTCGCCCCGTGACTTAGAAAATCTGGAAATAATACAACTAAAATTAGATGATAGAAAATATAAAAAACAAAATAAATATGTTAAAATGACATCACTTATAAAATTATTGTAATTGTTCTCATGATTTAAAATATAATAATAGGAAATTTTGATGATAACAAAATAATAAATGATTTAATCAAAACAATGGTTCATAGTCATAATACTGAATCAATTTTGAAAAAAATGCCTATTTACAATTTAACGTAATAACATACGTAAGACTACATACAATGGACGTGTATAAAAAATGTTTTTATGGCGTTGGTTAACAAAAAAGAAGACAAATTTTTCGAAGGCAAAAAATACATGTCTTATAAAGAAACCGGGATAGAAGGTATTTTAGCAGGGATGGAAGGTACACCGCGGATGTAGAGAGGAGAGTATGTGCAGGGAATAGTGTGAATGGAGCGTTGAAAAGGTAATTTCAAAGCGAGGTTTCGAGTAAAAAAGCTAGACTAGCTTTGCATAATTCTGTGCTTATCCCAACGTTATTATATGGAAGCGCGAGTTGGGTATGTCAGAAAAAGCACGAAAGTAGGATAAAGTGGTCGAAACATAGAAATAGGTTAGAGGTCAATGGGTCGAAATGACAGCACTACGGAAAATCTGCGGTTTAAAGCTCGCTGACCGCATTCGTAACAGTGAGATCCGAGAAAGAGTGGGATTGATAGAAAGTGTTGGTGTTAAAATGCGAAAGGGCAAGCTCCGCTGTTTCGGTCATGCGGAAAGAATGGCAGATGAAAGATTGACAAAGCAGATATACAATGCAAATGTGGATGGATGTAGGTACCCGGGGAGACCAAGGTTGACATTCCACGATCAGATAACTCGGATATCATCCGAGGGTGGTGTCAAGAGTCTCCGAAACCGGCGTGTTTGTTTGAAAAGGGTAATGAATGCGAAGGAAGGCAGGCATTTTTGTCAGGATACTCTCTGCCTACACCGTAAGGGACTTGGCGTGAAGATATGTATGTATGTATGAAGAAACCGAAATTGGTAATAATTATGTCAAGTCTTGCATTTTTCGGTTTGAAAGTTTGAATTTGAACGCAACAGTGGAGAGCATGACCGAAACGATTTTTATATCACCATTTACGAACTAAAAACCCGTTTTAAGTGTGTATAAAACACAAAGGTTTTTGATAAAAAAAATAACTTGTGTCAAGCATTTATTGGTGAGACCAGAAATAATTTCATTTCTGGAGACGATTCCTAGCAGTAGAAGAGAAGTACCATTCAAGGCGGATCTAATAATTCAAAATACTCCCTATACTAATATATAAAGCTGAAGAGTTTGTTTGCTTGAACGCGGTATCAGAAACTACTGGTTCGAATTGAAAAATTATTTTTGTGTTGAATAAACCATTTATCGAGGAAGGCTTTAGGCTATATAACATCACGCTGCAACTATTAAGACCGAAGAAATAACGGAAGAAGTTAAAAAAACGGAAAAAACTAATCATGCTTAAGGGCTTCCGTAGCATGCGCTGTGAAAACGGTTCAAGATACCAAATATATATGTATGAAAGAATTACTCCTCTTGAAATGATCTAAAAAAATGTCCGCAACAGTATATGTCTGTCTTTTAAGATTAACTCACTAGAACGGTTTTTATGGTAATCAAATTTGATCGAAATTAATGCATTATTTGTTAAGAATTGTATCAACGTAATAATATTTATCTTTATCCAAATAAATGTGTTGTTGATTAAGATTACTTTATCGTGAAAAAAATTGTTTTTGACATCACTTAAAAAAAAATATGGGGAGGTAGCTTAATAGAACCGGGAAACGGTCATGGGGTACATTTTATCCCTTACAACAGCGAGCAAACTAGAAAAAACGATATTTTAATTTTTCCCATACAAACTGAACGGGCGGAACGAAGTTCGCCGGAGCAGCTAGTATATTATAATAACCTATGAAACTAGATTGCAGTAGCGTATACCTACGGCTTTGTAATTTTATATTATCTTTGGTATTATTCAATATCGTCGACTTGCGGCTCCCGTTGTAAAAATATGAGTTGGTCGAGTGGCTAGCGTACACGCCTAAGTACAACGATCAACCACGAGGCTTAGGTTCGATTCCCAACGGGGGCAGGCATTTGTGTGATAAACATTTAAATGTGTGCGTTTCCGAATCTGGGTGTTTATTAAATTTATTTTGGTATCTATTTAAGTATTTCTATGTATTAGAATCGTTAACTTACACCCATAACACAAGCATATAATTTGCTTACTTTGGAGTTAGATTCAATTTGTGTGACTTGTCCAGGGATATTTATTTATTTATTTATTATATACAAGTTTTCTTTTTGTAATATCGTCCAACTGAGTACGGACGTTAAACCTTTAGGAGTGGAAGAGCCGAATGAAAAGCAAAAAAATGTTTCTACATGATTCTAACAAGAAAGTTACTTTCCGTCTGAGACTAAGATCAGGGAGCACTGAAATATCACAAGTTGTCTCAAACAATAGCTTTATTAATAATTAGATAAATAAATTTTGGTGATATATTCATTGACTAACACCCACAACACAAGCATATAATTTGGTTACATTGGGGTTAGGTTCAATTTGTGTGACTTGTCCAGGGATATTTATTTATTATTTATATTCATATATTTATTTCAAGTAAATTACTTTTATTGTAGTAGCCAAAACTTTTTAATTTTTCAATGTCAACCAACCTTTTCTTTATATCATCATAGCTATGATGAAAACTTCTTAACTTGAACAGTAGGTACAAGACATCCAATATTTAGAAAATAATGACTTCAGTGAATTGTGAATCTGAAAACAGTCTCTAAGATAACCTTTAGCCGACTTCAAAGAAGAGGGTTTTTATTTTGTTTTAGAAAGATAGATGAAGGTGGTCTCATATCAGTTTTATCACGATAGGACTAGTGGATTTTGTGTTACACTTATTAGTGGATAAGTTTTTCATTTATCTCGTTAATTTTGAGTTCATACAGGTAAGTAAAAATAATTTGCATTAAATAAAGTGTAACTCAAAAACTACTTATTTTAGTTGGGTTAATTAAATATGTAGAGACATTTGCTAACTTACAAAAAATATATTAAATCGCGATGTGGCACCTTATGAAACAGTTGGAGTAGGTTTTATCAGTTTTGCTGTGATAAAAAATGCCTAAAATGATTTAGAAAAAATCTTTAAAATGCGTATAAAAATAAAAGTAGAGCTTAACATTACCAAAATAGTATAAAATATAATTATAAAATGTACATATAAACCTTCCTTTTCAATCACTGTATCTATTAAAAGAAACGGTATTAAAATGTGTTGCGTAGTTTTAAAGGTATAAGCATACAAAGGGACATAGGGGACAGAGGTAGCGACGTTGTTTTATACTATGTACTGATTAGTTTAATGGTCCATCTATGAAAAGCCTTTTGAAATAAAGTTGACAAGTATTCAAAACAATAATAAAATGAATGGTCACTTGTGACACATTATTGTCACGCCACCTATAAAATTTTCTTCAAATCAATTTAAAAAGAGGCTTCAAAACTTTCAACTTTTCAGGTAACACGATTGCAAAACATTTAAAAACGCCATCTATGAAATACTCAGCAAAATAATTCAACATTTTTATGCATTCCTACGACATACTATAAAAAGTTTCAATTTCCACCGCCATCAATCGTGGCGCTAGTATCAACCTTGTGGCTAAAAATGTAAAGAAAATTCTTCTTACTTACCGTGTTTACTCATTGCCGCACTATTAGTATTTTTAAAGAAATGTGAAATGAGATACACTTAATTCATAACTATAACTTGCAAATTGTCCTTTTTAGATTTTTCTGCTAAATTTTATTTAAGTTAGTATTGAAGTAGTGTAAAATCACGTGCGCGCTATTACCACGATGCAAGTAGCAACGATTGGCGCGCTATTGCCGGTCGGTGAAGTAGTATGAAACGTCATTGGCCATTGAGCGACATACCGATAAAGTAGTCTCCACAATAGCACGTGACACTGACAGTCACGCCGTATGGCCGCGTGCGCTGCACGACCACTAAACACGGAAAACAGAGAGCGCCACTATGCTCAATGTTTACAACTTTTGTATTTAAGATGACATAATTTTCTCATAATCACGAAGCCGAGTGAAGTAATAATAAAAAGTAGGTAACTGGTTAAAACCTCTTAGCATTTATACACAACGTGAATAGCCGGAACGGGGCTTGAACATATACTATCATATTTGGCCTTGAATACGAAAATTAACATTGAATATTACCGTAATAAGTTAGAATAATGGGACGGTTGTCTTATTTTATGGTAATTTTTACAGCAATGGAAATGACTCTACATTTACATATTCTGCATTACAAATTTTTAGTTTTTACAGGTAAATAATATTATACTCCTATATGCTTAGTAGTATTTTGGTATTATTATTAGTTTGTAAGGGAAAATATACTTACGTAAATGTGGTAATTATAAATTTGATAAAATTATATCATGTCATAATCTTTATTTTGTTGTTAGTTCGCGTTTCTGATAGAGATCTATTTGATTTCACGTTTCCTTTGCTCTACCTGGTCAAAAATATATGTCGTTATTTAACGTAGTTCTGAGGTTTGAAATAATACAATGATAACATCAAATTGACCAGAGAAATGAATGTGGAGGAAGTTGGCAGGTCTACCGAAATTGTGTAACTGGACCCTCAATTTCTTCGTAGGCAGAAGGAAAACTAAGTTTTAATATTACGAGGAACTTATTACGTAATTATATCCCTTATAAGTTATAAGTTAGTAATAAAAAAATAACAGTAATAGTCATGTACTTACTTCCTAAATAGCTTTTTACGTTTAAAATATAAAGGGCAAGAGTCATGAGATTTGGCACTCAATTCTGTCTGCCTAACCCGTAAGAGACTTGGTGTGAAGATATGTGTATATGGTATCTCAAATAGAACAATTGACCTTACAGAATAACGAAATTTGACATAATCGTAGAGCTGTAATAATTTTAGAGGTTTCCTAGCACCACTTTAATCTTACCACCATAATATCGACGCAGGTAATTATCGTGTTCAATTTCGGGTAATAAAACAAATTGAAGATATAAATAATGAAGTAGCATTATTCAGTTATGATAAGTATCAAATGTATATTACTGACGCTCTATTTTTTAAGTCAAATCTTCTTTAGCGGCGTTGCGTACTTTTTTGGAATGGGTAAAACCCTCTACACTCGCGACTGGACACGGGAGCTGATCGAAAATTCGAAAGAAGACGAAGAAATCGCTTGCGCGAATGTTCGTGTTGTCATGTTTGTGAACGATAGCACAATAAATGAATATTGTATTCTATCACATAAATGATAGTACTTTCATACTGACAATTAAAGCAATTCGTGCAAAATTATTCCATAACAATTCTAAAATATCAATAATGCACAACGTTAATATTCAAGTTTTCACTCCTGCCGGAAGTCCCTGAGGGCAAATCGTCGTTTTTTTTCTACAATCATGTCAGTGTTCCTCATAATCATTTTCTGACGTGAATAGTTGGTTATATGATAAACTTATTGAGTAAGAGCAGCCTTTCCCAAAGTGGGCGATAACGCCCCCTTGTGGGCGCTGGAAGCCTATAGGGGGGGCGGTATAAATCTTGAAAAAAATGTTTTTTTTAAACTAGGCGCAACAAATATGTTATTGAGGTTATTGACAAGAAAAAAACGAGGGGGGGGGGCGCTAAAAAAACAACTGATTTTCAAAGTGGGCGTTACATGAAATAAGTTTGGGAACCTCTGAGTAAGAGGCTCATAACTGAATATTAAATTTTCAACACACCGGTTACGCCATCACAGAACTTCGTTTTATTTGACTTCCAATTCCATACAAAATACAGATTAACAAGCAGAACTATTGACTTAATAATCGTCAAAAGTATCTGCACGCCTGTATACCCGAAGAGCTAGGCAGAGGTACTACCAGGGCACCGGTTTAGTCGAAGGTATTTAGACCTCACGCCAATAGGAGCCAAATGGGCAATCATGAATAAGTTTTTTTCCGTGTTGGTCCGGGCTCCTTTACAGAATAAACCATCTGCCTTTCTGCCAGGCAGCTCGTAAAAGGCGAGCATAGACTTAACGTCACTAACACCGGGACAATCTAAGAGGTGGTAGAGTTTCGCAGCGACTCGCCTGGATTAGTACCACCGCCTTACCTATTCCTGCAGCAATAATGTCATGACGTGTTCCGGTTCAGAGGGTAAGGTAGCCGGTAAGCCTACTTTTGCTCAACTTCAGGTAGGCAACGCACCATTACCACCTTAAATGTCTCTAGACGACGTGAATGTCTTACCATCAGGAAATCCGTATGCTTCTTTGCCTTCCAATATCATAAAAAAACATTTTTTTACTAGAAAATTTAAAATATATAATTTTTATTTGCCTTAAAATCGAACCATAGACCGAACCGAACAATACCAATACCGGAAATTTAAAACCACAGGAGCGATTACTTTTTATAATACATTTATCACAAATTAGTTGATAATTTAGTGTACACTTAATAAGCCTAGATAAACGGATATTTACGCAAATGGACAGCAAGTACGGTTAATACTTTGAACAAGTAATTTAAAAACGATGACAGCGCAAAATACATTGTAGTTTTAAAATTGAAAATACGACAATACGAGTAAGTACCTATCAAGGCCGGCGCGTTAACAAGTTGCAAATCAAAATATTGTTTCTACTAATGTAGTAACGTACGTAGATGTTATAGGTGGGTTACTGTCTAATAGCTTAATATCAAGTTTCCTAACAAACCTGCCACACTACGACAGCCAATTCCATAATAGGTAGGTATTTTTTTTATGATTTTGGAAGGCAAACAAGGAGATGGATTTCCTGATGGTAAGGTAAGTAATGGCTACCTTACACTCCAAACCGGAACACGTCATAACGTTATGGCGAAAGGAATATATAAGGCGGTGGTACCAATCCGGACGACTCTACCACCTAGTCAGATGTTACGGTGTTAGGGACGGTAAGCCTATGCTCGTCTTTTACGAGCTGCCTGGCAGGAAGGCAGATGGTCTATTCTGTAAAGTAGAATAGAATAGAATATATTATATTATATAAGTTATACTTTATAATAGATTATATTGAAGTTATACTTCTTTTGGCGCGTTAGGAAAAAATGATGAATGTAAATTTTTACGATGCGCGCGCACACCGTCACGAAAAACCGACAGGATGAAGTTAGCTATGAAGTTAGCTATAGATAACATTTTAGTTTTTAAAAAGATTTTCATCTTATTACGCCGAAGAAGTATAACTTCTAACGCGTGTATATAAGTACACACACTTTTTTTTAATTCACATTCACCTTACAAGGGGCACTTGTGACGAGTCTATATAATACTAAAACTACCACCGGATCGGAACGCGGCCACACACTGAGAGGATCCGGCAAGAAACTCAGTGGGCTGTCTTTTTTTCCTTATTCTATACAAATTACATATAATTACTAGTAAGAGATTGGTATGAGGAGCAATTAATCACAAGCACTCTTAGCCGACAGATATTCAGCAACGGTATAGTAATCTTTTTTATACAATTTTACTTTGACACATTTTTTTAATTATTTAATGGCAGGTCTTTTATAAAATTGGGAAGTTTATTGTAAAAGCGTAGACATTGGCCCATGAAAGAATGACTAACTCTATGGAGACGAGACACATGTACAGCAAGATTGTTTTTGTTCCTTGTATTTACATTATGTACATTATGTATATCACAGTTTCTTTTAAATAAAAGTAAATTCTTCTAAACATATTTTCATAGACGTACTGGGAAGTAACAGTTAGAGTATTATTTTTTTTGAATTTTTCTCTAAGGGAAACTCTCGGGACCAAGTTATAAATGACTAAGCCCGAACTAACACGGAGAAGAAGATTTAAGGTTATTAAGTCTCATACTTGTAAGTTCCTACACAGTACTCTTCTACCAGTGGGCTTGTTGAGAATGACCAATTTAGCCTATCGTAGCATCTTAAAATGCGGACAGTAAAGTAAAGTAAAATCTTACATAAGAAACTCAGAACAAAATGTCGAAGTTAAAAATATTTATATACCTAACATAATATATTCATTGAAGTTCAGGCGGATATTATTCGGCTAGTTGTGGGTGCCTTGGTTGTGCCTACTTCTTCGCAGATATGGGCGTGAAGATACTTTTTTTAAATATTTAATCCCAAAAACATTTAGTGTACCCGAGAGATTTTCTTCACCAGACTATGGAAACATTTGATTAGCTAGAGAATGAATTTAATTGGTTTAGACTACTTACAACGCCAGTATCAAGAGTTGTCATCCAGGAGATTGAATTTGGACTTGCTGGTGATTCTGAATACTGGGTGGAGGTGTTTCTACCGTTAGACGGTTGAAGTTTGGTGCAGGGCGGAAAAAGAAGCCCTCATTACCGACCAGCGACAACCATGTTGACTGATAGTGGTTTCTTTATCTTTAATTTAAGGAACTCGCCTTTGTCGTCATTATCAAATGTCCACTAAGAAAAGAAAAGTACTCCTAAACCTATTGGAAGTACATATACCGAATTAAGATGGCCTTTTTTCAAGTTGTGTTGCATGTAAAAAGTTATATCTTATTGTCACTACCAAAAGCCAATTATGGTGGGGCTAATAGAATACAAGAATAACAGCTGATTTATACAGTACTTATTTTTTTCATGATAATGGAAGGCAAACAAGTAGACGGATTTCCTGATGGTGTGAAATTAACGCCGCCTAGAGACACCAAAGGTGATAATGGTGCGTTGCCAACCTGAGGCTGGGCTGTTAGGTCTCGAGCAAAAGTAAATTTACCGGCCACCTTACCCTCCGAACCGAAACACGTCAACGGCAAGCGCTGACATTATGGCGGCAGGAATAGTTAAGGAGGTAGTACTAATCCGAGCGAGTTCATACGAAACTATACCACCTAGTCAGATGTCACAGTGCTAGTGACGGTAAGCCTATGCTCGCCTTTAATGAGCTGCCTGGCAGGAAGGCAGATGGTCTATGCTGCAAAGGAGCCCGGACCAGCACAGAGATTATTGGTCGGTTAGTTTACTTTGGTGAAACATAAATTTTGTTATGTAAGTTTACTCGAAATTTGTGTAAACATACACTGATCTCCTCTACTTGTCTCTCGACTACACTGACCAACCGAGAGGATCGGTTTCGATTCCCGACGGGGGCAGGCATTTGTCAGATGAATATTTAGATGTCTGCATTTCCGGATCTGGGTGTTTATTAAATATCTTCTGGTATCTATTCAAGTATTACTATGTATTAGTATCGTTGACTAACACCCATAACACAAGCATATAATTTGCTTACTTTAAGGTGAGATTCAATTGGTATGATTTCAGGCATATGGTTTTATTATTATTATTTGTTATATGTTAACGCCCATATCTCCAAAGAGGTAGGCAGAGGCACAAACAAGGCCACTAACCAAAGGAATTAAGTCCCACAATATGATAGATGGCAACCATTTCACCTAAACTGAAAGAAATATATATATGAATATTTTTAACTTCGCCATTTTGTTCTGAGTTTCTATTGTAAATTCATCTGCTTACTGTCTAGTTTATAAGATGGATATAAGAAGCATAGGCTAAATTGGTCATTATTAGATAGGTGACAAGCCTATCGCCAACCATGCAGTCCTCCTGTGCAGTCAACCTGTCCAGGAATATTTATTTATTTACAATGCTAAAATCATAATCCTTTTAGTTTCGATGTCGCGTAACAAACATTTACCTTGAGTGCAGTAATTCCAAGTATAAACAATAAAGTTATTTTGCTTCGCACGTACGAGTACATTTGCATCTGTAACCGTCTTTAAAATATTTTATTGTCAACATATAAAAACGGTAAACTTCTTTATAACCTGTACGAGAATTACATACATATCTTCACGCTCTTGTCATATTTTTAGAGTTTCGAACCCAGAGTACAAACTAAACCCTATTACCAATACTCCGCACAAGGCTTTGTCTTTTAATAGTCTTATTATCTTTTATAAGGTTGCAGTGTTTTTATTTGCCCTATCTAACCCTCGCACACATTGTTGGGCAAAAAAATTATCAATACCCGATTTACACTTCCTATTATATTCACTAATTTTTTTTAGGCATAATTAAATATAATCTGCATCGCACCTGAATAATGTAGCTTTCGGTTAGTGAAAGTGAAATTTTTATCTGAAGATTATCCCTTACAAACAAATGAACAATGTTAGAAACTTTACATCGCTATAATATTCGTATAGATACAAAGAAAGCAAGAGGATTAGTAATTGATAGTAGATTAGATGTAGTAGGCTTAACGTCACTAGCACCGTGACATCTGACTAGGTGGTAGAGTTTCGCAGCGACTCACCCGGATTGGTACCACCGCCTTACCTATTCCTGCCGCCATAACATCATGACGTGTTCCGGTTTGGAG
>NJDC01005659.1:49315-83047 GCA_002245475.1 Calephelis virginiensis
CGTGATTACACGACCAATAATGAAACGATTTTGATGGTTCTTTTTTGGAAAGATAGGCCATGGTTCCGAATTGGTCGTTATTATTGTTTACTGAGTTTTAATCTTTTATAGACATTGAAAAACCGCAAAATAAAAAAGTCGTACTTTTACCACCTAATTGAATTTGTAGTCAGCCTCAACAAAAATAAAGTCAAAGGAAAAATCGTCTCAAGCAGTAGATGAAGAGAAGGAAAAAAGGGGCTTGAACACTAACAGGTCAACATGAAAACACAAAACAATGTCTTCAAATGACTTTACGCTGAGTTACGGTTCAGTTATTGGTCTTGACTGCATGTGGTCCCGGATTCGAATCCTGGGATCGGTCAACAGAAACAAGTAAAAAAAAGTTGCTCGGGTGGTGATAGACTTGCCACTTATCACATTGTGGGGTTTAGTGTCTTCGACTAGTTGTGAGTGCCCTGGTTGTACCTCTGCCTACCTCTTCCTTGCCTTCTCCGCCTTGCCTAAAAAGTATTATTCTCGACTGTCTTTATTTCTCTTCACAACTATTAAAGTCCAGCATAAAATTGATTTTGAAAATATCCATAGGTTCAATTATAAACGATACGTCCAAGACTTTAGCAAACGTAAACATTTATATCTGTAATGGAACTCATTTCGAAACTAATCCCCAGTTCAAGCGGGTTGATTAAACAACAATATTTATTGTATACTAGGGATGACCGATCTGAATCGATTTTTAGAAGATCGATTCACGGTAAATACGATCTGCTGATTTTTTTAATCGATTCAACGGGATGCCATCTTTGCTAAAATCAAATTGTATACCTGGAGATCGTACTGAAAAAATCGTATCATTTAAAATCTAAAATAAACAATTTTTCAGTATGATCCTTGACAACACAAGACAAATATTTTAGGTATGAGGTATCAACAAAGTAAGATTCGAACGACACCTACTTGTTAAAATATTTTCGAATTAGGTAACGGTGCTGAGAGTGTGAAATATGTGCGTTAACCGAAATTGATATTTTTGAGAAGCCTTATGCAGAGAGTCAGAATATTAAATTTAAAAGCGCAAAACCTCAGACACTCAAACACACACAGAAGTAATGATTAAACACGGCGTAATTAAAATATTGTTTTCATTATATTCAATATTCTATTGCAATAAACATAAGTTGGGGTGTAGGAGGTTTCGCGCTTTAAAATTTAATATCTACAGATTCCACCTCTTAGTATAGTCGGAATGCAGAGTAGAGTAGAGAATCGAGTTGTTTAACTTAACTACCGAGTTTTATTAAATACAAACACCATATACTGACAAAAATTAATCTATGTTTCCACTTCCACTGTCTTTTAATTATTTTTCTAAAATACGATTCAATATCATACGATTTAGATCGTGAATCGATTTACAGGGTTACGATTCATTACGATTCAAAAGATCGACTCAAAGCAAAAGATAGGGCATCCCTGTTGTATACTGGATGTTGCCCGCGGGCACGTTTGCATGTTAAATTTAACCCTTCCGCGGGAACTAGTTTAGATAGCGGGATAAAAAGTAGCCTATGTTACTACTACATGTTACAAATAGAAAAGAGCTCTAATGCGTTCATGGGTTGAAACTTTAACTCTCAGATAGCTGGAATTGTTTAACCGGTCCGATCCTAAATATTTAGCTTATTATTAAAATTGATCCAGGAACTTCTTATAAAACTGATAGCCCGTCCCAGCTTCGCACGAGTGGCGCACAAACATTCATGTTATTATTATAATATATAATTATATATATAAACCTTCCTCTTGAATCACTCTACCTATTTATTAAAAACACATTAAAAACTGTTGCGTAGTTTTAAAGATCTAAGCACAAGCAGGAATAGACAGCAGAAAGCCAATAAATTTCATACAAAAATAAGTATTTTTTTTACTTACTTCACTGCATAGTATAAAACAAAAGTGACTTTGTTTGTCCTCTGTCCCTTTGTATGCTTAAATCTTTAAAACTACGCAACGGAATTTGATGAGGTTTTTGTTTAATATATAAAGTGATCGAAGAGGAAGGTTTATATGTATATTTCATAACTGTTAAAAGCTGGGACTGGCCTCTAGTTTAATTAAAACAAAGTCGCTTTCGGCTGTCTATTCCTATTTATGCTTAGATCTTGAATACTACGCAACGGATTTTGATGTGTTTTTTACTATGTATTTTATAAAAATAATTAAAAGACAGTGAAATTGCATAGAAACATAGATTTATTTGTGTCAGTATATGGTGTTTGTATTTAATAAAACGTGGTACCTACGTTAAGCTTCTCGATTCTCTACTCTATTCTCCATTTTTATATTTATATAAAACAAAATCGCCTGATTTTATTTTCCAAAAATATGTTTTAGCTTCCGTATGTTAATAATCTAGTAGGCGCAGGATGCGAATTCCCAAACAAAATTAAACATAACGTGTGGCCCGTGGATGGTCGTTAAAGTAACGAGCAGTTTATAGCAGTGTTATAGCTAATATTATGGGATAATGACATCTAGTGGCATATAACGAATATTTCGTGATGTATGTTATTCATATATTTTTTTTATTTTAAATATAACGAACTAGTCAGCCATTGAACTTTGTATCGCTTGATATTAACAGCTACTACTATTTAACTAGTTATTATTAAGGCATTGTTTTTCCTACTTTCACAACAATTTTCTCAATCTTTCTTTTCATAACAACCTTTGCCTAAAATAACAACCATAGCAAAAAAAAGAACTAACAAAATCAGTTTATCCAACCGGCGCGGCGTTACACGACGACAACGCGAAATGGGGTTTCAATTTTATACACCTCTACAGATATCCCTGGACAAATTACACAAACCTAAACCCAAAGTTAGCAAATTATATGCTTGTGTGTTAGTCAACGATACTAACACATAGAAATATTTATGGAGACTAGTGGTCGTCCGTTGGTCGACCATAATAAATTTTAATATCTTGTTGATAAGAACGCCATCTTCATTTCTCAAGACCTGCTACTTTCTTTGTTTCCAAACTGTATGGTGCGCCATCTGTGATCTTTTATCGTTATCATCAATATATTTATTTGTGTGTGTCAAATGCATGGTAGCATGGGTAACGTTTTATTTATTGATTTAATGTACTTTATAAGCATTACTGTTGAAAAATATTAGCGTTGTGCACTTCTCCTACATATAAACTATAAGTGTGCCAAATTTTATGCTCCTGTATCCGCGTAATTTTCGTAAAAAGGGGTACAAAGTTTTGGCATTACGTATTAATATATAGATACCAGAATAAACTTAATAAACACCCTGATCCAGAAACGCAGACATCTAAATTTTCATCACATAATTATGTGTACTTTCGTAAATGAATAAATGTCGTCGAAAAATAATATAAATCTTAAACCGGAATAAAATAGATATTAATTAGTTTTTACAAATAAATTCACAACTACGAAACCCTAAAACGTGGTAATCAACAATACTAATTACTACTCCATGATGAAGACCTTAAAGGTTATGGACGAATTAATTACTTGGGTTTATGTGATACCGACTTACTCACTACATATAATTTGATGATTAATATCTATTATACTAATAAGAAACTTCTAGATTTTTTACCTTCTCTCAAGCTATCTTCTTCAAATCAATATAATTTAAAATATTTATAAATGTAAATTTATTTTTATTATATGTTACTATCGTTATTGCAAATATTATACAATCTTCAATCGCCTTTGAGGTCTAGTGGTCCAGCGTCGGACTTGACTTTTAGAGGTCTCAGATTCGATCCCCGGGTCGAGATGCAAAAAATAGAAAACGTGCATTTTCAATTTCCTCAAAATAAAAACAAGGTTGCTCGGAGTCGGATACGTGCCGAGTTGGCGATAGGCTTGCCACCTATCACATTGTGGGACTTAGTGTCTTCGGCTAGTCATGGCTGCTTTGGTTATGCCTCTGCCTATCTCTTCGCTTTTTAGATTTTCCCAAGACACCGGAGAGAATTAATTTGAGAACACTAAGACTACAAAATAGTTGGTTATTTTCAATTATATATTCGAATTATAATAATTATGTCATTTTTAATACTCAAAAATTTAACATTTTCTTGATTTCCCTGGGATTCCCTATTATTAGATTCGGATTTGGCGATAAAAAAGGTCCCTTTGGAATGAGGCAGAGAGTATCGAATGCATATTGCTGTGGTACCTACAAATCTGCTAACCACACCCACTACTCTTTTCATAAAAAGTCGTCGTTTCGGAGACTCTTGTCACCATCCCTGGATAAAACCTAAGCGGTTTGGTGATCATTTATTTATTTATTTATTTATTGAGAACAAATTCACAAAATCTTTACAGGTTTCCCCAAAACGACATTGTGAGTTAGACATATAATAACAATTTAATAATTAATACATTGCCTTTCCATGTAGGTTTGTGCGAGTTCTGTGAATTTAGCCAGGCTACAAATAAAAATATCTATTTCTACTGCAATTGAATTTATAAGACGGATAGCGCACGACAACGGAGCGAACTTCAGTAAATTAGTCCTAGCCGCGGGGACTCTTAGCGTAGGGGGGCGCCGGCGTGCGCCCACGGTGGGCACGCACAGCCGCAGCTCCCACAGTACTTCTGGATGGTGCAGCTACCCGCGCAACACGCGGAACACGTAGCACGTCAACGACACATAACGCCTGACACTTAGACGGTTATACCCGACCATTCCAAGAACGAATAAACTGGGATACATTAGTGGATACCTGGGGTACACTCCATAATTTTTACAATATAAAAAACGAGTAAATTTATTTTGAATCTTTTCCAACATGAGACTGTATTTGGTCTCATGTGGATTCCAAACAATTGCGGTAGTTTCAAGATGACTGCGGACCAGTGCATTAAAGAGCATTTTAATAACTAATATATTGTTAAAATCTTTACAATTTCTCAAAATGAAACCTTAATTTCTAAACGAATTGGCACAAATGTATATAATGTGTTTAGGAAACATCAACTCATCATCATGATAGGTATGTGATCCTAGATAAATCTAACCGGGTAAACCCGGGTACCTAAAACCATTCACATTCGTATCTGTTTTGTCAATAGTTCATCTGCTATTCCACGAGGCCGAACGGAAAATAAATGATTTACCATTATTATTCCAACACTTTCTTTCATTTTCACTATCTCTCTCTGATCCTTCTGTTGTAAATAAAGATATGAAATTGTGTTATCACCCTAAACCTTGGCAAATCCGAGTAAAACCGCGGTAAATTATAGTTGAAAATGAACTTGAATCTTACAATCTAAATTATGCCGGAAGAATGATATGAGGGAATTATCATTTAAATGCAAACAGAAAACATCTTTTACGCCAAACAAGAGGATTATTACATGTACGTCCAACCGTTTAAAAGTTATGATGCTACAAAGACACACACAAATATACAGAGGTTAAAATATACTAAATAACTTGAGGATAGCATGTTAGTAACCACAGTATATTTTACTGGTATATGTATCAACAGTACCAATACATGGAAATATTTTAAAAATAGAAATGCAGTGCCCAGACCTAAAAAAACAGACATCTAGATGCTTTTCATATAAATACAAGGTTTTTTTTTTTACAAGCTCGTGTCAGGCATCGAACCAGAACCTCGTGGTTGATCGGTGGCGTTAGGCGTATCGGCCGACGAAGCGGTCAATAGTCAGTCAAAATTGTTATAATGTGCTCAAATGAAGCGACAAACGTTGGCTAATGTGACATAACTTACCTCATGTGTTCTGTTTACAATGATAATTGATAATTGACGCCATGTTCGGAGGTATTCAAGCTTGTAATTTAATATCTTCAGGTCAGGTAATTGGATCAAACTAGTTATTCCTGTCCATTTGGTTAGTGTTATTGTAAGGTTTTAATTGCTTTGGGTCTATTACGTTATAATAATATGTCGGTCATTTGATAATTATAAAAACGTGATCTGCGATATGAAGATTATTTACGGCCAATATTAATAATCAATCCTAATCCAAAACTTGCTGTCCAAGATTGATATTTTGATCCATTTTTATGTTATCGCTTGCCAATAACTTATCTGTGGCCAGAATAAATATGGCGATTAGCGATAAATATGCGGATACGCAGCTATCTAGATTGCTTGAAATCCATCTTTAGATTTACATTATTAACATTGGCCGTTAGTTACCTATTAATTCTTATTTAAGATTTATAACAACACCAAGATAACCCTCTAAAAAAATTACCGGCTTTAGTATAAAAATTGTTTAGTGAAGTGAATTTGTATAAACATTATTTTAAAACGCTGGTACGAGTGTGTTATAGAACGACGACAACGTTTGCATTTGATAGTATTCAATTAAAAACGTTCTCGACGATTGTAAACACTCCTACCGACAAATGTAAACTTAGAGGAAACTTTGCTTCCATCTTCTAATTATTACTAAATTTGAATTAAATCGGTGGTCCAGACGGATGCAAACCAATGCTTACAACTAGTGTTTACAGTTGTCTGGAACCCGTGTTACAGAATTATAATTAAAAAACCGTTTATTTTACATAGACCTGACACATGACACTTGTGACGCGTGTATACAATAACTAATTTAGTTTATTTAATTCACAAGTTATTAGTATTATATTGTCTTTAATAATATATACTAAAATCTGTTATTGATTCGGAATAAAACACGAACACACACAATATAAAGTTCGATTTTAGAGTGATTTTCAATTGGGGAAATTTGAAGAAAGTGGGAAAATTGTAATTTTTAAACTTACCATAAAAGAGCTAACCTTTGTTTAAAAAAGAAACATTACAATAATTTGAATATTTTGCTATTATGGTTCGGAATCTAAATATTTTTCTCCTTTTTTTTAATCTTTTTAACATTTGCTTAAAATTTACAAAAAAACCTTTCTTTGAACGAAACGCAAAGATATTGTTTTTGAAATTTACAAATTAGAAGCTAGCTCAATTTAACATAACAATAATAAATGATAACCTTTAATGAATTATTAAATCCTTATTCCTTCCTTAATAAATTATATAGTGTTCAGTTAAAGGTCGTAATTAAGGTTTGACTATACGTCTGGTAGTATTCCAGAATGTCCTCTGTTATCTTTGGGTCACTTAATTAGATGCGCCAAACTAGTTCTTCCCGACCATTTACTCGATCTAAAACGATTGCATCGGTTGTACAGGAGGGTCTAACACGATCCACCTCGATTCTAAATTTCGATACTATACTGATTTTGGATTTCGATACTATACTGATTTTAAAAATATTAATTTTAGCACATAGTTTATATCCACCTATACGTTATTAAGGCAGTAATTAAACTAACTGTGCATAAAATATTGTTCATATCAATGATTGCTACGTATT
Source organism: Calephelis virginiensis (assembly GCA_002245475.1). NCBI lineage: Eukaryota > Metazoa > Arthropoda > Insecta > Lepidoptera > Riodinidae > Calephelis > Calephelis virginiensis. The sequence goes on from NJDC01005659.1 coordinate 56,757, forward strand.
ATTATAAATTGTCATACAAGATAAACATAACCCAAGACGAGGATTATTGTGATTTTTGTCTGTTTGCCTATTGACTTTTCACGCAAAATCTGTGAGGAAATTCCACAAAATTCTGTATAGTACGAGTAGTAGCTTTAAGTCCAGGTCAAAAGAACAAAGGGCAAAAACACATTTATCTTAAAATACCGAGTCTCACTAAATAAGATTTTTTTTTGTATGTAATGTATTTTCTACATTTTATCATTATACCATCACGTGTTGTTTAAGACTCATACGAACTATGACATTATTAAAGAACTCCATTGTAATTTGGTATCAATCGTTATAACTAAAAACACACTGGAGTCAAGCAGATCTAGATTAGACCCATTCAGTTATATTTTGGTATCTACTAGCCTAACATTGGAAATTGATAATCTTACACACTTCATTTTATTACCATCTAAAAGAAGATGGTAATCCAAAGTACAATTTTGGATACCGCATCGTTCAATTCACTTCGTCATATTTGCCTAATCGTATTTACACTTTAAATCTAAGTGAAGTGTCATCCGCGAATAATAAAATATCATGGTTATCCCTTATGTAATAAGTTAAGCCATTTACGTATATATTAGAAACAGAAATGAGCCAAGAATAGAGCCTTGCGGTATACCATTCGTAACCACAGAACTTGAAGAAGTTTTACCATTTATTTTAACCCTAATAAAGAGCTTTGTTCTTAATTCCGTAGTGGCTCAATTTTTTTATTAAAGTATCATGATGAACACAAGCGAAAGTCTTTAAGAGATCACGGAATACACATAGTACATTTTGCAAGTTTTTATAAATGGTTGATCAACCTTTGGTACACCCAAGCTGTATATTATGTAACAGTTTGTTTACATTAAAGTGATTTGTGACTAATTTTTCAAATATATACTAAATGTAGGCGGAACTTAAATAAGTCGAAAATTCGGAGGGTTTGAAGTGTCACCCGATTTTAATAAAAGTACTACCTTGCTTCCTTTCATTTGATCAGGAAATACACCTTTAGATATATAAAAGTGAAAAGTAATGGTCAAATGTGGCGCAATATCAAAAATCATTGATGCAACCGTTTTAACAGAATGTCCACGTAAGTCTGACATTTTCCGCCATTCCGTTGTCCCTTTAGGAAGTTTGAAAAACGGAAATTAAATTCGTACAGCTGCGTTTTCAGTATTATTTTGGTATTAACACTGCTATTTTCTAGGTTCGTTAGCTGATGTGACTGAACAGATAAGTTGGTCGCAGTGTATCTACTTATCGACTTTGATCATGCCATATCAAACAATTAGATGTTAAAGTCATTGATAAGATGACCACAGACTTCAGAGAGATTTAAACATTGCGTTACCATAGGTTATTATGAAATAATTTTGGTCTAACTTTGAAAGGCTTATAATCCAAAAATATCTTGTTACTAGACTTCTTTCGCAAACGTCTTATAACAAAAATGGTCAAGAATATATTTTTTAATGTTTTAGATATTTTTGATATTCAAACGGTAGCATTTCGCTTCAAATAAAATCATGTAAGGAGAGTTGCCCTTGTTCTTTAGGATACCTTTTTCTGCTTAAAATATTAAATTCTTATCACTGACCACATTGACGACATTCGTAATGTTGTGATGAGTGTGAATTGTCTGACTGAAATACTAAAATAATAGCTGTTTTCCCGCAACATTGTCAGCTTAAAATATTAACGATGTTCACACAAACGTTCATTTTCTATTACAGCCCAATGAAGGTTGATTTTTAGAAAAAAATAACCTATGATTAATTCAGATCCTTTGCCATGCATATCACAATAATATCCTTTTTGATTCTACAGTGCATAGATTTATTAGATATGTATATGGAGTTTAAAAATTATCGTGTACACGTATACAAGTTTAATTTTAAATTTTTAAAAATATGATGATGTTATTGTTTTAGCTTTGGAAGCTTTTGTATGTAGCAGGTATAGGCTCAATGAAACAAGAAGCTACATTTAACATCAAATACTCGTTATTTGTGTGTAGTAATGTTCCAAAACTTTGCCATACTGTGTAATATTCATGGTATATGTGTATGGTACGTTATAAGTGTACGTTATAAGTGGTAAGGTATAGGTTATACAATACTATATCATTCTCTATCAATGTGATGTAATATAAATTCGACCCATTATGTCGATTTAAGACTCGTACCTAATAATTGAAGTTTAAGTCTATGTTTTCTCGTAATCCAAACAACCTTTAAAATCTTCGGATAAATACCTTAATTGATTCGTAGAAACTAGGTTTTCCTGACAATTTGTCGAGACAAAAGGATTGCATCGTTTCTTTAGGAGGGTCTATCACGATCCAAGTCGATTCTAACTTTCGATACATTACATATATAATTTAGAGAAATCACCAGAATAAAGGCTATTGCATTTGATAGTTCCATTTTAAAGAAAGCTCATAGGCGTGAAGAGTAAGAGCGGCTGGAACTCTTGAAAACTTCAAGCAAAAATGTAACGAATTTTTGAACCTCTTGAAAACTACTATTTGTTCTTTTTTTAATGTGATAAGACATCGAATAAGCACACGGCACTTCAGGTGCTACTAGAAGGTGCGTCGCTATTCTTTGACTGGAGTGCAGTCTATTGGCTACATTACCCTCAAGTACATGATACTGTCGTTATACCGGCAGTAACAGATAAGGCAGTAGACACATACCCCACAGGTTGCTGCACAATTCTCTCTAATCCCTGTGTTAAAACTACAAATAGTTATTCAAAGAAATAGTAATTAGATTTTTTTTTATAAAAGCAGTTAATTTAAAACAGTTTGTCATACAGGTAAACATACAAACGAAATAATTCAGAACAAGGAAACTAGAAATTCTTTTCAAATGTTGAGTGTATTTTGTTTATTATTTTATACGGACAAAGCTCTTTCACAATTATATATAGCTAGAAGAACTGGAACAAACAATATTAATTATCGCTGCCTTTTATTAGTCATTGCCGCTAAGCGTTGCTAGGCTAAGTACAATCGAGTGCTAAAACTATATCATATTTTTATTACTTTTACCCGACTTCAGAAAGGACATTATTTTTGTTACTCGATTAGCCCGTCAGTACCATAACAATAAAATCCATTATTATAATGGTTCGTTTTTGGAAAGGTAGGTCATGACTCAGAGGTGGTATTTATATATTTTCATCAAAGCATGGCAAGTCGTTTTTGAGTTCAATTTATTATTATTATTTTTATTTAAATTTTGTGATAAAATTCGACTCTGTTGTTTTAGTTTTACTGATCTTAAATGACGTCTCTTGTAATCAGTAAGCGGAATAACATAGATATTAGTCGAAGTGAAATAATTCCACCAAAACAACAGCTTTAGATTTTAATGTATACGCAAAACAAAGAGCTTATTGACACATGTTACGTATTTTTTGAAAAAAAATTTAAAACAACGTATATTTCCGTTTTTCGAAACACGCTTTGTAGAATTCCGTAGACGAATAGCAAAAAGCGGAAAAGTTATAGATTCAGGATGTCTATCTTTCTTTTCGTACGTCGCAGCAAACAAACAAGTAATTTCAATGTAAAAATATAGAAAAATAATTAAGGGTAGCGGTCAAGGAAGTTAAATTTTGAAAAACAATCATCAAACCTACATGTGCCGGTAAAAGCTATTTTTTTAAAATAAGATTGAGGTTTCTCAAAACATGTTTTGTCAAAGATTGGCACTCTCAAAATAGTTAAAATATGTTCTCCGCCAGCTAACTTTTGCCCTAAGTGAGTGAAAAATTTAAAAAAATTCAATCACGTCAGTTTTCAAACAAACATTTGCTTCCAAATTGGTTTTTCCGTTCAAAATTTACGATGCCACAAACAGACACATAGTCAAGTCAGACTTATACGCTTTTTCTATAGGGAATTAAAAATAATGAAATTGCAAAAATACTTAATATTTGTACTTATATACAACACTATATATTTATCACAAACTTTCTTGGAAATCTTTTTATCTGGCAAACAGAATTGAAAACTTTACTTTGTGACTGTACTCTGATTGTTGGTTCAAAGCAGCAATTCGTATGACAACAGATTGCAATCATGTTGTCGATCAAACAGACCCTAGTGTTGGACGTTTATAGTGCTACTTCACTGCAAACCATGCTGAATAATTTGTCAATATTGATGTAATACTGAGAAATGCTGTGGGTTTTGCCAGCTAGGGATTAAGCAGTTCAAGTTTTCTTTATGTTTCAAATAGTTAAATTTTAGCAAAAACTACGGGGATTGAAGATTGGAGTGGATAACCAGGTGGAAAGAGAAATTACTCCAAACGTTGAATTATAAGGCGGTTCAATTTCATTTCAAAGAAAAGTCCAACAACAATAACAATAAATTTATTTCTCTCTTACAATAAGCAAACAAAAACAAAGGTAAATATATCTTAAAAATGAAAGAAAAGCTGTAGTTTAAACCTGTTTATAAGAGATTGGTGCCAGTTTTAGGTATAAACCTGTGTTACAGGTCACCAATGCCCCCATATACTAATTAGGTAAAATAGTATTATCGAGTACAATGATTTTAGTAGGTACACAACAACTTTAAAATTTTAGTTCATGTTCATAGTCCAACATAGTGTCATATAAATCAGATTTAGATATAATGTCACAAAACTCAGACTTATTTCAGGGTATTGGTTGTATTCATAATTTTGAATGTCATTTATTTCTTAAGCCTGATGCAGTCCCAACAGTTGATTTAAGTCGTAGAGTCCCATTTGCATTAATGGAAGGTCTCAAAAAAGAATTAAGTACTTTAGAACAAAATAAAATAATAACTAAAGTCAATGAGCCAACAGAATGGGTTAGTTCAATTGTTCTTACTTCAAAAAAGATGGTACACTTAGACTATGTATTGATCCTAGGAAACTCAATAAAGCTATTTTACGTCCTCACTATCAGTTCCTTACGATAGATGAAATAAAATTTAGTCTTGTAGGAGCACAGTACTTCTCAACCTTAGATGCTAATAAAGGATTTTGGATGTTGACATTAGACGAAAGTTCTTCTAAGCTATGCACATTCATAACACCACAAGGTCGTTACAGATTTCTAAGACTACCATTCGGCATTAATGCCGCACCAGAAATTTTTCATTCAGAAATGAGTAAATGTTTCAATGACATGCCAGGTGTTAAAATTATTATGGACGATATACTACTATATGGCAAATCTAAACAAGAACATGACAACACATTACAAAAAGTCTTACAAAGAGCTAGGGAAATAAACCCAAAATTCAATAAAGAAAAATCAATATTAACATCAAGCGATACGAAGTTCGTCGGAGAGTTCATAATAAAAATAGAACTTTTGCACTTTTACCGTGGTTCTTTAAGAACTAATAAAAATATTTTTTTTTCACTTTTCCTGTGATTTTTTAAAAAAAGTGGAAAAATGTTTTATGTTCGAAAAAATAAAAGATAGGTGGATGTACCAATTTCGCTAATTCTTTTTTGGTGTGTTATGTTATCTTCCAAGAAAATAACATTAAAGCTAGAGGCAGGATATTTAAATTACCTTTGTGTTTTTTTTTAAATTTATTTCAATAATATTAATTATATATTTTTTGTTAATAACTTTATTGATAATATATACGAGTATATCTGACATCTGACTAGGTGGCAGAGTTTCGCAGCGACTCACCCGGATTGGTACCACCGCCTTACCTATTCCTGCCGCCATAACGTCATGACGTATTCCGGTTTGGAGGGTAAAGTAGTAAACTTACTTTTGCTCGAGGCCTAACATCCCGGCCTCAGGTTGGTAATGCACCATTACCATCTTTGGTGTCTCTAGGCGGCGTGAATTTCTTATCATCAGGAAATGCGTCTGCTTGTTTGCCTTCCAATATCATAAAAAAAAAACATTTTGTTTCATGTTGGCAACGCACCATTACCACCTTTGGTGTCTCTAGGCGGCGTGAATTTCTTACCATCAGGAAATCCGTCTGCTTGTTTGCCCCCCAATATCATTAAAAATGTGTTAAACGTATTAAATGTTACTACATGAACATTATTTTAAATTACGTGATTTGTATTTAGTGTATATTAATAAAGTACCTAGTACATATTTGATTTCACGACTTGCATATATCCCAATACACGAAGGGGAATTGGTACAACATGTATTTACTTTAATCTAATCTCAAAGTAAGCAAATTATAAAGTTTGTTTACTAAACACTATATTTGTTACTACTTACTATACACATACATAATATACAGGATGTATTTGACACCGTAACGAAAACTTTTGTGGTAGTTTAGATACATATCAGACTTCAAAATTCCGTTTGCAGTTTTTGTCGGAAACAAGTGGTTAAATATTTAGCAGTTTTTCAACCCGCAATGTATAGCTAACAAAGTATATGTATCAAACTGCGCGTTGCGAGCTGTGAGGTGCCGACCTAACACCATGTTTTATTACATTGCTGTTTTTAGTAAAAATATCTTATTTATTAGACTTAAATAAAAATTGAGTTGCGTTAGATAGTATTAATGAAATAATAGTTAAATCAATAAAAATAATACAAAAATTTTTGAAAAAACCATGAAATTTCCCAAACGAAATTCCAACTACATATGCATGTCTATCATGTACAGAATCCATGGTTTCATTTTTCGGTACGCTGTTATTTACACGGTGTATACTTAAATTAACATTAGAATTATTTTAACAAACACTAAGAACCGGAAATGCAGACTAAGAAATGTTCATCAATCAAATGTCTGTCCCTGTAGGTAATCGAACCTAAGCCTACCGGTTGGCCGGTGCAGCTAGGTGCGCACGATAACTCCCTACTAATAAATCACTTCAAAAATATTCCTTACTTCCGTCTGCACTACATCACGCGTATGAAATTTGTTTTATATACAAACATTTTATGCAAAAAGACTGAGAACCAATAAAATGTTTAACGGTTTAATGTTTTTAACGGTCGGTGCAAGGAACTACAAAAACGGATATTTGATTTATTATAGCTGTTGAATAATTATTAAATAATCAAAGTTAAAAATTAAATAACTAATGCACTTTATTATGCACCAAAAGTTTACAAAATCAGACATTGGTGGTAATTCTGTTGCGCACTCGCTAAACTAATTTTAAGTTATCCATGTCTTCTTTCAACTAAAGTAACAGAAGGAGACAGAACACTTTTAGTGCTGTCAAATTAGACGGTACACGTCATTTCAACAGACGTTTAATCTATTACTCGGAAAACGTTGATTAAAAACATCACGATTAGACATGTCCGTACTAATCTGACACGTCTAAACTGTTCCATCTCTTTTGTTTTTGTTTCATTTGAGAAAGATAGCATGCATCTAAAATAAGTTTAGTTTGTGAACAGCAAAATCACCACCATTGTTTCTCTTATAATTTATTACTTAACATACACACAAAGGCCATGCTCCGCTGGTTCGGTCATGTTGAAAGAATGACAGATAGAATAGTCTGTCTTTCTGCCAGGCAGCTTGTAAGAGGCGAGCATAGGCTACATCATCACATTATCGTGACATCCTACTTGGTGATAGAGTTTTGCAGCGACTCGCCCGGATTGGTACTACCGCCTTACCTATTCTTGTCGCCATAACGTCCATCGCTTGCCGTTGATATGCTCCGGTTCGGAGGGCAAGGTAGCTGGTAAATTTACTTTTGTTCGAGGTCTAACATCTCGGCCTCAGGTTGGCAACGCACCATTACCACCTCTGGAGTCTCTAGGCGGCGTGAATTTCTTACCATTAGGAAATCTGTCTGCTTGTTTGCCTTCCCTTATCATAATAAAAATGTATTAAGAAGATAGAACTAAATGCTTTAATTATTGATAACTAACATATTATAATACGAGTATACGTCATCATACAATCGATTTCTTAGGATCCATCTTAATATGTCTACAGAGAGTAATAATTCTCATATCACTTATTCATAAGACCAATCGTACAAGATTTTCATTTTGAAGAAATGGAATAAATTCTTATTCATTTTTCCATTGAACTAAGATGTTTTGAAAATACATCTAAGTACGTCTATATTTAAAGTTGGTAAAAGTCTATTTTTTATTTGCCCACGCAACTTGTCTGTGTGCCTAAGTGTGTCTGTGAGCATGTGTCTGCCTGTGTTATCACAACTCCTTAACGAATAAACTAATTTCAATGCAGATTTTTTGTTTGAAAACTCATTGTTCGGGATGGTTCTTATTTGTATCTTATATATCTCGTATATCGTACCTTTAATTTCATGACAGCTTGTGTTATTACTTACTTGCCAAAGACATGAGTGTAAGTGCAATTCAGCTATTGGATATCCTCAGATATTCTATAAGTTAACGTTATATTCGCTAACTGGACGTTGGCGACGAGAACGTCTTCGACTTAACATACTCTCTAATCATTGAGGAGATGCTTTGATAAAAGACAACGCCTTTTTTTATTTCTTTGAAAAATTAAGTGTTTCATAACATTTTGAATAAGAAATATTTTGTTTTGTTAGAAAACACAGTTCTTTTTTTTTCTATCATTTTCATCATTTATATATTGATTTTTATAATTTATCTTTTATTTATATATTTTTGTTTATTATATATTGATTTTGTGGAACATTGGATTATTTTTTGAAGTTAAAACTTCTTTAGCGGCGATGCGCACTTTTTTTTGGAATGGGTATAAACTTCTAATTTTGCGTCAGATCGTCAAAACGTACGACGCATGCGCGAATAAGACGGCGGCACAGGTCGCTTGCGCGAGATCTAAAATAACACGTAGATTCATTGCTGTTCTTGTATTGCTTACATATTGCCGAACAGTAAAGGATTCGCAATGGATAATACCAGTACGAGTGAGTGTAAAACAATCGCATAAACTACTACTCCTTCGGCCTCTCGCGTTGTTCTGCAGTATTAAATAATGTACTGGAAAGTGTAAACTGTTTCTTGCTTTGAATGCTTTGCAGTTTGTGGTAGACAAAACAGATATTAGTTTAGTAAAACATCTTTTAATTTGTGTGCGACTTCTGGGTATTTCACAATTTCTCAGGTAGTAGAAATTACAGTACAACATTGTGAAGAAGTTTAACTGTTTCCGGAAAAGTTGTAAGTTTAACAAAGGAAATAATAGTAGAAAGAAAATCGATATACACATGTATATTATATTGAATTAAATTATGTATAAGTTTGAAAAATTAAATATTTCATCATATTTTATCTCATAAGTAATACTATTTGAACTGGCCGAGGTAAATTATGAAGTGGCTGTACTAGTAGATAGGTAGCCTACTGAAGTTTCATGGTTTAGCACAGAATACTAATAGGTATGTACTAATAGCACTAATAAGGTGTACTAGTACATTTTACGGATTGTACGATTGCAGTGCGAATCCAAAAATGTCCGATTAAGCACAAGACTATTGTACATAAATGATAGTACTTTCATACTGATAATTAAAGCAATTCGTGCAAAATTACCTATTCCCTAAGCATTCCAAAATATCAAAAATGCACAACGTTAATATTCAAATTTTCCCTTCTGTCGGCACTCCCGGAGTGCAACCCGTCTTTTTTTAATGATTTTATTAAAAATTGTTGTTTGGGAAGACAGTTAACAAGTACATACTAAATAACTAAAATCTGAACCATTCTGATTGAAAATTGATTGGGAGGTAGCTTGGAACCAGGCGAGACACTTAGGATACTTTTTATCCTGATTGACTGCGAGGAAACCAGAAAACACCATAAAAACTAAACGGGTGGAATGAAGTTCCTCGGAGCAGCTAGTATTTATATATAAAATAAAGTCTTTCATAGTCACTATATATAACTCAAGAATAGCTGAACCGTTTTAGTGGAAAAGTGACGGATAAGTAGCTAAGAACTAGGAGACGGGCATAGAATAATTTTTATCCCGTTCAACTGATAGGGAATTTTTCCATAATAGCTGAACGGGTGAAACGAAATTCGCCGGAACAGCTGTTCTATAATAAGTAGCAATTCTTTCGTGGTCTATGATAATATAATATCCTAAGTTATGACGATAAACATCGTCCGTAAAAGGTCAGGAGCTATCGGCACTTATCTATACTGTAATAATTATGCCTTGAACTTATTTCAACGGTGACCCATTGCAACATATGCTATAGTTATGTTCATTTCTTTGACCAAAAGTTCAAACAATGAATAGTATAAAAATTAAGAGCACAAAAACTGCAAAAACCGACTTCAACTATTTCAGATACCACGTCGTAATTAATCATATACTAGCGGCCCGCCCCGGCTTCGCACGGATTCCTCTTCACTTTATCTGTTTAAAAAACCGCATCAAAATCCATTGCGTAGTTTTAAAGATTCAATCTTACAATGGGACATAGGGACAGAGAAAGGGACTTTGTTTTATACTATGTAGTGACTAGCTGACCGGACAGACGTTGTTCTGCTACTTTTTTAAATGTGATTTTAGTAAAAAAATTGGGGTGATTCACCCTTTTCATTCAGGGGTATGAAAATAAAATGGTGGCCGATTCTCAGAACACATGTTCACAAAACTTCACGAGAATCGGTCAAGCCGTTTCGGAAGAGTACGAGAACGAACATTGTGACACGAGAATGTGGCAGAATGGATTATTTAATTTTTTTGTACTAAACAAATTAGAAAAGGGGGATTCATTTAATTTATGGTTGCAATACTACCATAACTATCTACTACTATAAACGTCCTTAAAACGCTGTCGGGTAAAAATAAGCTGCCATGTGACAAAAAGTAACGATAGTGTTAGGGACATGATATCTATTTTCAACCTCGACCCGGAAAAATAAGTGTACTGTAAAAGTTAAAGTATATTCAGGCCCACATTACCGAAGAGAAAGGCAGAAGCACAATTAGGAACACACGACTAGCCGACAGTACTAAGTCCAACATTGTGATAGGTGTGAAGCCTATCGCCAACGGACCGCTAGACCACAGAGGCGCTAGACCACAGAGGCGCTAGACCACAGAGGCGCTAGACCACAGAGGCGCTAGACCACAGAGGAGCTAGACCACAAAGGCGCTAGACCAGTTTGAGGTGTCTGTGTGTACACATACACACAAGCACGTCTGTCAGTGGCAGTCTCAAGTGACAAAATTAATTAGGTCTAAGCACAATTTGAGAAAATTTAGCAGGTAGGTTAATGTTAACACAAAGTCAGGAACAGGCTTTTTCATCCCAATAAAACAAATGGTTTCCGTGGGAGAAAAAATAAAAACGGGAAGTCCGTCAACAAATATCAAGTTTTTAACACACTTTGTCACAAACATTTTGAAGTAACTGACCTCTTGTTCCCGAATCCCGAAGCATTTTCTGTGTCAATGTATAAACCATGATTCAAGATATATAAGGGATTTGTTGCTACGCATTTTCTATAACAACAGGATAAAAGTTGGAAGGAAAACATTATTATCCTGTTAACTTATTACAATGTAATAGCAAACGCTAGTTGTTATGGTTTGTAATAAATAAATAAATAAATTTATGTTTATATATAAACAAAATCTAAATGTTTCATAATTATATTTTTAATCTGTAATTGATAGTTGATGGTTTTCCAATAAAATAAATAAAAATTAAATTGAAATAATGGACAAATTAATAAGTAGAAATAATTAGTAAATTAGGTACATATAACACGATATACATACATGTGGAATGTGTAATGCATGTAGAGGAATCTCTCAATAATCTCGCAAATTAATTGTTCTTTGATAGAGTTGAATTTTGTTGAAGTGTCAAAAGTGATCTATTAAATTGACCCTACTGTAATAAATCGTTTCTAAATATAAATCACTTTATAAAACATGAATGTTATGGGAACTATAATAAAACATTTTATTTAAAAAATCGACAGTGATATAAAGATAAAGTCGACGCGTTTTACTGATTTGTATTCCTCGGCAAACTTACGTCATGTTGTCAAACCATGACCTTCATTATCATTCCGTTTAAAGAAATGTAAGTTTGTGAAATTAAATTATGTTTATTGAATGTAATTTAATAATGACTCGTGTTTTTGAAGTTATACTTCTTTCGGCGCGTTATGAAAAAATTGATGATAGTGAAATTTAAAGATGCGCGCGCATCTGTCACACAAAAGTAACATCGTGAAGTTGCCTGCTTTTGGAACACGTTGCTACATTCACACACGTGTTTAACTTTCATAAAAGTGCGATTTATGTACTTTTCGTGATAGATTTTTTTTTAATAATGACATAATCAAGTATAACTTTCTACGCGCGTAATACAGGTATACGCACATTTTTTTTGTAATAAGAATACGCTCGCGTCTCTACTGATGGTAAAAAACATAATTTTGATAAAAAAATTTAGCCCCCATTACAATCCTTCGAGGGTTAACTTTTGAAAAAAAGTAGCCCATTACTAAACTTGGGTCTTCAACGATATGCATATCAATTTTCATCAATTTAGACTTGAAAGCGTATTTATAATATTAGTAGCATTTATTATATTAGTATGGAATCACAAACAGACATTAATAACCAATAATCAAATGCTAGAAAAAGGTCTTTGAAGGTCCACGATTGAATGCAATTTACTGCCAATAGATATGTAAAATACAATCAGATGCCAATGCGACCCCGGCTTGTAAAAGATTTCCGTCGTGAGGCAAACGGACAAGTGGGTCACCGCCTTGCATGGACATCTGCAGCACTAGATGTATCTCATATGGTTTGCCGACCGAAAAGTCCTGAAAAGGTACGCTCTTTTCTAAAACTTTTAATCCGCACCCGTTTGAAAATACGGTGCAACTTTTTGAATAAAGTTGAATAAAGTTTCAAGTATTCGATATTTAAAAACACCACTCGCTTTGCCACAAAAAATACATGCCTGTTTAATAAAACACAGTCTTAAATAGAGTTCCAATCAATAGCTACATTTGGATGACGTGCAGCATGATATTGATTGAAAATCAAATTATCGACAGTGTTTAATAAAACATGTGTTCAAAAAATGTTTACATTTTTTGCAGTAAGACGGTGCGACTTCAAAGTATGTTGTTCTGAAGTAAAATATGCTCAAAGTGACCAATGGGGCTATTCAGTATCTTTATAGTGATGATGACTAGGTGGAGTGCACATCAAATGTCGTCGTCGTCGTCGTCGTCGTCGTATCTTCACGCCTATATCCCCGAAGAGGTAGGCAGAGGTACAACCAAGGCACCCACGACTAGCCGAAGACACTAAGTCCCACAATGTGATAGGTGGCAAGCCTATCGCCAACCGGGTACATTTCCAATCCCGACCAACATTTTTTTTTTAATTAGAAAATTGGAAAAATCCAATTTTCTTTTTGTTGGCCGACCCGGGATTCGAACCCGGGACCTCATGCAGTCAAGTCCAACACCTGGACCGCTAGACCACAGAGGCGACTCAAATGTACTCAATGTAATGTATATGTTTTCTATTTGCTCTATTGTATTTCTTTCGGACAGCTATTTGATGTACACTTTACCCAGTGATCATCAGTAAAAAAATATGGAATCAGAGGGCTGATCCTTTATAATGAAGTTTTCTAAATATAATTTAGTTTTACCTAAACTTCACAGAAAACATTATTGTCGTAAGTAGTTTTCTTTTTTTTTAGATATACCACAACGCAGAAGTTATCAATGCTTTTTTGACAATCGTTAATTTTCCACTTGCTGACTTCGTTTTCGTTGACTAGGGGTTTGGTTAGGTAATTAGGGGGCGTCCCTTAATTAGGTGAGGCATTCTAGGGACGAGAGGTTGAACTGAATAACATCTTACCTTGCTCTATCAGACGGCGTCTAAGCAAATGAAAGTTTTATTTAAAGTACTCTTGAGCTCACTGAAAATAGCTTAACCGAGTATGTTAATTTCATGAACTTTTCGAGATGTTATTTCAGTATACTTTCTCGGAAATTTTAAATACAAGCCTACTTTTAATCCAAAGCGTTTACAACGATACAACCTTTTGGAAAAATCAAAACTTATACTGGCGAAGGGATTTAAGCCAATATTTATGACATCTCACTAATGGAAGAGATTCGGATAATTGCCTCACGTAAGTAATGGAAACTCCTATAAAGCACCAATCGTACCTTAAAATTTATATCTAGGTACTACTTACTTTTTCTTAAGCAGGTAGAATGAAGATAAAATAATTTGTTGTGTTTGTTTACCTGAAACAAATAAAAAAATAACCATTGTTAATGATAAAAATACAATCTATAAGGTACAAAATCCCAGCTTCAGTTGGCAACATGTTAATTTGTCATTTTGAGGTAATACTAGCTGCTCCGGAAAATTTCGTTACACCCGTCCAGTTCGCATGGGAAAAAATAAAAAAAAGTATCTCATCTCCCTTTCCTAGTTCAAAGCTACCCCTCCATCAACTTCCATCCAAATCGGTTTAGCTATTCTTGAGTTACAAATACTGTAACTAACACGATTTTCTTTTATTCTCTTCTTCTTTTATAGATATGTATACGAGTATTTGTTACCGCCAGCAAAACCGTTTACTTTGTTGGTGTTTCTTTTTAATTTTTTGATAAGACAGCGAAAATGTACTAAACTCTTTTATGGTAACAATCAGCAATAGTTTATAGACACCATAGACACCGACCGGCGAACTTCGTACCACCAGAATTTATTTCCACATAGCGACTAAGAAAGTATAATTTTTCTGGTAAAATCAAATCTGCTAAATTATGAATAGTTTTAGAATGGGGTTTCTTTTTCCTTAAGGTTAAGATTTTTACCCATTGTCTAATAAACATATAGGCTTGCTGCCTGTCTTAAATTACTTGATCAAATATTTAAATATGAATTGCTTCAGCACGCGATGAATACGTTTCCATCGAGGTACGTAGATATGTTTCATTGGATTTAAATGAAGTTTTCTAAAGCCACATCTAAGTTAATAATTTACTAGCTGTTTATGGGCATCTTCTTTACCTAGTGTGGAATATTTTTTCATACAAGTTTTGAGTGCCTTTCAATTCGGAGTTGTTTTTTAATAGTAGCCCAGGTTTGAATTCGGGTTCAATGGATTAGCCGTGGAAGAATAACAGACAGATAAACTTTCCCATTTATAATATTTTTTTTAGTATATAGTTTAATTTTTTTAGCATAGTTTTTTATCTATAAACTAGCGACACAGCTAGGCATGAATAATAATACTGATTTAAGATTTTTTTATCGATGGAATATCTAAAAAAAGAACCTTAAAAAACTAATCTGTAAATAATAATAGGAGTTCGAGTGTATTGCAATCTGTGCCGACTGCCCGAAAAGCTGTTGAAAAATCTGAAACAATTCAAACCCTAAAATGCTAAACAAATAACAAAAAACAAGGATAATTTAAAACTGTCATGAAATCGAACGAATATGTAACTTTACCATAAACCAAATCGAAAATATTTCACAGCGTTGTTAGTTAACACGTCATAGAGTTGAATCGGATAAATTAAATATCCTGCCATTTTGTGCGTTTTCAAATAAACCAATATCAATATTACTTTTACCGGTATTGTTACTTGTAAATTTGATTTATTTTCCTGTGGAAAAAAACAAACAGTCGTATTTCGTGTGGTATTATCGAGTGATATCTGTGTATCATTTTATTAATAGACTCATGTCCCCAGCTTTGCCTGTGCGGCAATAACTCATTTCTCTTTCGATTGCAGATCTTTCGGTTGCAGAGTCTCCCCGTATTGGTAAATGCTCCTTTGCTGAATAGACCATCTGCCTTCGTGACAGGGAGCTCCTAAAAGGCGAGCATAGACTTACCGTCACTGATACTGTGACATCTAACTCGGTCGGTAGGCCCCACTTTAGACCACGGATACAATAATATTCCTATATATTATACCTATACACGAAATACAACAAAAAAATGTGCAAAAACAAAATATGAATATTTATAGTAATACAATAAAAGGGTTGTTTAGTTTCATAATCCTCCCAAAATGTAAACAACCAATCTTTTAATTTGATTTCAAATCATTACTTAAAGCTTATTGTTGTAGTTTCTTAATTAAATTGCTATTTTTACTAATATAATTATAAATTAAAAAGTTATTTAGTTAGTGACTGAACTTATGTGTAAATGTATATATGTGTGTATGTAACTGACCCAATAAAATTAAATAAAGTTATTTCTCTAGAGAATTTCCTACATCCAGTGTAGGATTTATCATGGCTCCGGCTACGGATACGACCAGAGGAAAGTACGGTCCGGCACTATGTCAAATTCCATACCGTGTTTATCTATTAGTATGCTTAGACATAAATACGTAAAGAGCATCGTATCCATTTCCCATTTTCTCTGTACAAGTGCCGGTCGCATTTTCCTTCGCCTGCAGGCACTTCTATCCCGGGTTGTCCGTTCTTTTGAATTTGCCCTATTCAAAGCTGTGTCATGTTGGTCCACGTAGCCGAAGTACGCCCATTGTGATACGAAGTTATGCTTCATCATTGTCCCTTTAAATATATTTATGGACTTGGAGCTGACAATTTATGCATATAGTTAAAATGATACTGGGTAACATCACAACATATAACATATATCATCTATCGTCCAGATAACATATATCATCTAGCGGTATGAAACACTTTGTGATCTACAAAAATTTTAATCCTTATAGTGGTTGGCTGACTACAATATCAATATCACAAATACTGTGATATAAAACTTTTATACCTACCTACTAGCAGAACCGGGCAGGCGTTGCTCTGGCTAAGATTTTAGTTATATTAAAATAACATTGTAACTATAAATTAAGATGTAGGCTATCCTATCTTTCAAGTTGGATCAAACTGCACATGGTGTACAAACTTGATTGAAAACGGTTAGGAGTCCATTGCGGACAAACAACGTGATGCATATTTATTATATATATTGATATGAAACTTAAGATTAGGAAAGTTTTCACTAGGAATTTTGAACCACTCGCCCCGTGTGATAGGACTTTTAGGGCTTATATAAATTCAAAAAACAAACATCTTTAGACTTGTTCCAGTTGTTTTTGCGTTGAAAATGTTGTCACACACCGACTCTGTTTTATATACCACAGATTAAGTATATTTAAACTTTCATCAGATTATAAAAGTTAAAAGTTTATTCTCAGCGCATACTTTAAGACAATTTAGACGAAGCTGCTCTGAAATTAGGGTCATCGCTACAAAAATTCTTCAACACTATTACATCAATAATATTATTATATTCCCCGTGTTGGTCTGGGTCTCCTGTGTGAAATAACTTATAGGGGGCGAGCACAGGTTAATTAGGCCATTAACGAGAAGACCACTGGTAGTAGAGTGCTGTACAGCATGTTGCCAGATGGGGTTCCACTTACCTATTCCTGACACCATAATATGTTCATGTTCCGGTCCGGGGGGGCAGGGTAGCCGGTAGACTTGAACAACATGTCTAACACTATGGCCACAAGACAGCAACGCACCTATAACATTTATGACGTCTACACGCTATGGTTAACTATTAACATCAGGAGAGCCGTTTGCATGTTCGCTGACCTTACATATAAAAAAACCGGCCAAGTGCGAGTCCAACTCGCGCACGAAGGGTTCCTTACTATCACCTACAACTTGTGAGTTTTTATGTATTAGATTAGATATTTATTTTTATAGTTAATATATTTCTAAATATTGACTTACAAATATTCAAGTTTCTACCTGTTTATTAAGATCCAGTAAAAAATGCTTAAAAATTACGTTTGTTAGATTTGAGCCCCCCTTTAATATTTGCTAATATTGTTATTTAATTATTTATTTTGAAAGGTAGTATACAAGTTAATATTCTGTGAAAATTTGAAGCGTCTACCTTTTTTTAAGATTGAGCAAAAAAATACGAAAAAACATGTTTATTGTATGGGGACCACCTTTATATTTATTTTTTTAATTTTTTTGTATTTGTTGTTACGTCGGCAACGGAAATACATCGTTTGTGAAAATTTCAGCTGTTTAGCTATTACGATTTATTAGATACAACCTGGAGACAGACAGACAGACAAACAGCGGAGGCTTAGCAATAGGGTCCGTTTTTAGCCTTTGGGTACGGAACTCTAAATAAAGAAGTGTTAAGTATCTTCACTCCTATATTCTAGACGAGGTTGACATTGGTTCGATCAGGTCATTGACTTTTCTCCCCTGAAGGTCCAAATCTTGGCTAAGGAGTTGGGTAACTGGGGTGAGGCAGGGCCCCGGCAAAACCAATTTGACTAGTATGGCTGCTTCTCAGTACCCCTCTCCAACTGAAAGGGGCACGAGGAGACGGCAAGGGCGGTAAGCTGTTTGGCAAGCGTGGTGTGGCGGTAGTGATGTCCAAGGAGGAGGGAGGTGGGCTTTCTGTATTGCCCACCCACTTATGATGGGGTTGCGGTAAGTACGGTCGCCACTGGGGACCCCGAAGTGGCGCACGCCGTGTCTCCGTGTGCCACTTCTGACTGTGTGCGGCCCCCTGTTGAGTGAGGATGCCAGAAGAGGATAACGGAGGTAGTGAATATGTGCAAAAGCGATCCTGCAGCCCCGGTACCTGTGAAGGGGTGAACACCTTGTGCCGGTAAGAGTCCATGAGGATTTCCACACGTAAAAAAGAGAGATACCATAGATAATGCCCCACTTTGAGTTGCCCTACAAAGGAATCGAATCCGTGACTTTAGAACTACTACTACCGGACCAATAGAAAATACGAAAAAGTATTCATCAAAATACTTTTATAATCTGTGAAATTACCATGTAACAAACAAAATCTCTCCCTCTTTCTTTTACATTAATTTCCTTTTGAAGTAAGTTGAAAAACAAAGTTGCGGAAAAGAACAATTGCTATTGAACAAGTTTGTATACAAAATAAACATGGCTACTGTGAAATGCTAAGTTTAACAGCTTTTAATTATTTTCTATGGTTATAATTGGACGGGCTCTTCATAAGGATTCCACAACCAAATATGACTCCGTGAGAAGTTATTTGCAAAACAGTACAACGTAAGCGATTTAGAGAATCACAGGGCGCCATTTAAGTCTAATTCAAAAATCAATCCTTCTGAAATCTTCCATTTCTATCAGGTTGCTAAGATATTTGCAAGATTTCTTTTTTCTTTCTTTAGGTTTTGGCCTTCACGTTAGTATTTAGCCATTAGTCAAGTAGAAATTTGCATAAAATGTTATATCAATTTCAATTAATTTTATTTAGTCATCAGTCATAAGTCGTCAGGAAGTCAGGTCAGGATCTTGGGTAAAGCGGTGGCCTGTTTATTCAAGCTCATGTAATGAGATTTGGCGGCAACGAGGAAATACACGATACGCTAATTTCTTAGTGATTATTTCATTTTTGCACTTTCACTGAACAAAATTGTACAAAATGCCACCAAAATTGACTAATTTCACTCAATATCAACACGAAATTCAATAATTATGAAAAAACTTCGACCATCTTTTCTCTCGATGGCGCCAAAACTCTTTGAAAGATTTTTGATCAAAAAGAAATTATTTTTCACGACAAGCTTCTAATTGCATGGGTTATTCCTAAGAAAATACTTAAGAAATACTATTCAAGATATTATTTGCGTAGTGAAGCGTGAGGTGTAAAACGCGCCGTGAAATGTGCTCTTACTTACTGCGTACAAATCTATATTCTACAGAATCTGCGGGCCCGCAACCGCATCGGACGCGTGTAAAAACCGCTCCGTGAGTTCTTAGCCTAAACGAACGGACTCAAATTATTTCATTGGATACTACGTTGCAATTTGATAATTCGTGGTTTAAAAGATAGCAAATGGTTAAGTGACACCATTTGCTATCTTTTAAACCACGAATTTAACCAACGTTCTAACAGTATATTTTAGTTTTTTTTTTATGTTATTGGAAGGCTAACAAGCATTTGCAACGATTTCCTGATAATAAGAAATTCACGGTGCCTAGAGACAAAGGTGGTAATGGTGCGTTACCAGCCTGAAGCCGGGATGTTAGGCCTCGAGCAAAAGCAAGTTTACCAGCTACCTTATTCGCCAAAGTTTTTTTGTATAATTTTTTCACTTATGTTGACGACCTCATTAATGATGATAAATATAAAACTCAAAAACCTCTAGTAGGATCATGATAAAACTAATACTGACCACCTCGGAATCATGACTTATGTTTCTAAAAAAGAAACATCAAAATCGGTTGGCCGAAGAATAGCGTAACAAACATACAAAAACACCGTCGAATTAAGAACCTCCTCATTTTGAGTAGAGTTAAGAGCTCGTATGACCAACTTATACATCAATTATTATATTAGCTCCGTTGTATGTTAAGTGTGTGACCAAATCATCTCGAGGGTAATTAGAGCCTAGTAGCCTTAGGTTAGTCGCTTTATACAGTTTCACAACTCTACCCGGACAAACATTCATAAATTGCAAGTGAATTAAAAACTTGTAATAAAAATGACAAGCTTAGTAAAACTACAAAAAATGCAATCCTAATTTGATTTAGGTAATCGTAGAAGTCATTAATTAATTAAATAATAAATAATAAAAGTAATTAAGTAATCACACTTCGTAAAAGTACTAAAATATGCATGATTTAAAACCCTCCTAAATCCTGAAAACTAAAGTAACGGAGAAATGGAATAACATTTAATTTTTAAAGTCGGTAAAAATATTTATTGACTTTCACTTGCTACAGCCGGGCATTTCCTTTTCTTCAAATCTTAGATAATGATTACAAGATATTTTTGATAGAACTATTCTTGTGATTAAGTATATCATTACTGTGATTAAGGATATCATGTCCAGACACGACTATGATTAAACAAAATGCAATATTTAACAAACATTATTCTTAATCAATAATTATATATTCTTCACTTTATTGATTTCCCTAAATAACAGATAATAAACATACTAACTAAATTCTTGCCGTCTTTGCGTGTGATTTATATTATAAAACAATGTTGTGTTGGTTTGCCAAATGATTCTTAAGATATTCTCTCTATATAACACAAATTCAAAGTTTTACTGAAGAGTCGTGTTTAGTAGCTCGTCCGGATTACCTATTGTTGTCGCTTTAAAGTCAGTGCTTACCATTGATATGTTCCGTACTGTAAGGATGGCACACTTGTTTTTGTATCCTACGATTCCGATATAGGCTTCAAATTATCTCTTACTATCAGGAAAGCCACCTCGATCGCTGCTTTATATTACAAAAAATAGTGCACTTAAAGAGAATATTACATTTTTTAAAAATCAGCCCCGAGTAAAGAGAATTATTTAGAGTTTTAAAATAAATTAATTTAAACCTTGTCTTTTATTAATACCTTCACAAATATTTAAGCTCTGAGGATAAAAGTATTGAAATATTTCTAAGCTTTCTAAAGTAAAATTTCATTACGGGACTTAAAGTATTTTCACGCCCTCATGGCGTAGGTAGAGGTACAACTAGCCAAATACAGTAAGTCCCACATTGCTATAGATGGACCACCAATTCTATCCTGTGTAACCAATCGTTAACCGGTCAAAGTTGCTTTTATTAAAAAAAATATTTTTATAAAAAAATGACTGACCCGGACTTGGACCCGTGACCACATGAAGTCAAGTCCAACATCGGACCGCTAGGCCACAGAATCAAATTGGGGAAGGTAGGGGTTAAGTAAAATAAAGTTTTCAAAACTCAACCGTCATATTCGGTTATCTATCCTAAGACTTAGACCTACCTCTTATATTTAATTCCAATTTTTATATTTTTAAGAGCACTAATACACAGTATTCTGCTAAATCTTGTTCTATACTTAAGGGTTGCCTTGTAGAGTTCGCTGACTTAACGATAAGGCCGCCTTTGAGTATCTTATAATTTAAGTTTTATTTGATGTACCTATTTGTAATTTCTCTGTATTTGGTGCACAATAAAGAGTTATTGTATTGTATTAATCAGCTTCATTAAATACAAAATTATTAAATTTAATTTTAAAATCTTAATAAAAAATTCGTAAAGAAAAGCCTTTGACTTATTTTAAAACATTAAAATTTTAAATACAGTAAATAATGTGTTAAACTAATCACGATACATTGGTATGTAATCTATCTATTAAAAATAGTTGTTAAAATCGGGCAACTCTTTAGAAAGTTATGCGGGTGATTATGATTACTAAATAGTCCTGGACAAATCACACGAAAAAATCTAAACCCGAAGCACAGTAAGACCCATAAATACAGACATCTAAGTGTTCATTTCACAATTCCCTTTTTTACATTTCACAATTCCCTTTTTTACATTTGTTTATGCGATTAAATAACGAACAAGCACACCGCTGACGATAAGAGACAACCGTGGCCTATAGACACCATAGATAATGCAGGTGCGTCGCTGTCTTGTGGCCGAGGTGCTAGGCCTATTGTGCGAGTCTACCGGGTACCATAACCTCCGAATTAGAACATGGACGGTGTCATGTCCCAATTCCATTATAGCGGCTGGATAAATCGGTACCCGAACGAGTACAGCGTTTTACCACCAGTGGTCTTATTGGTAATGACACATTTCATCTTTGCTCGCCTTTACCTGACTTACAACCTGCCTGCCTTTCGAGCAGTTAGGTAGAAAGTCAGATGGTATATTCTACACAAGACATCCGGACCAACACGGAGAGGATTCCCCCTTTTAGTCCGGGTGCCTGTCTGCCTTCGTCGGGAATCGACCCTTATCTTCGCGATCATAACTGAAGGCTAAGTTAATATTAAACGCTTCTAGAATCTGGAATATGCAATTACACTATAAATGTTTTTCCCAATCTTGAAGATACTGAAACTGTAGTACCTTTTATACTAAAGCTGGAGTGAGAATAGGTTACGGCCTTTTTTTATTTTTGCTTAAAATTTGTCTGATATTTATTTTTCTCTTTGGTTTTGTTACGTACAATGTTGCTGAGTTCTTACCTTTAATTTTATTTTGTAATTATTTGATTTCCTGTCTCTCCTGGTTTCTATCCTCTCTTCCTGTCTGGTAGAGATTGCTTTGAGCGACAAGACCGCCATTTGTACATTTTTTGTAATATTTTTGTTCTGTATATTATGTTTGTGTATATTGTATATTGTACAATGAAGAATAAATAATAATAATAATAACATAAGCAGGACTGTCTTGGGAAAGGGGAATATTTCGTTTATGAATCCAATATACAAGTAAGTATTTTATATATAAGGTCCTGTCAGCGTAGAATAGTTTCATACAACTTTCCCTAGGGGGTTAATTTTGAAAAAAAATATCCTTTGTTCGAACTCTGAAGCTTAACTAAGTATATACATATCTTTCATCAAATTAGAAATAGAGGTTTAGCCATGTACCGTAGCAGAATAGACCATCTGCCAGGCAATTTGTAAAAGACGAGCAAAGGCTTACCGTCGGCAGCACCGTGACATCTGACTAGGTGGTAGAGTTTCGCAGCGACTCGTCCGTATTGGTACTAACGCTTTACCTATTCCTGCCGCCATAACGTCAGTGCTTGCCGATGACGTGATTCCGTTTAGAGGATAAAGTATCCGGTAAACTTACTTTTTCTGGATGCCTAACATCCCGGCCTTAGGTTGGCAACGCACCATTACCACTTTTGGTGTCTTTAGGCGGTGTGAATTTCTTGCCATCAGGAAATCCGACTGCTTGCTTGCCTTCCATTATCATAAAATAAAAAAATAGACTTAAGCATTAATAAAATAGTATGGATATGTTTCATACCGAAACAATACTAGGGGCCACTTATACTTACACTTATGTATATGTATAACTCGTACGAATAAACCTCCTCGCGAGGTGCACAGGTTAATTCACAGACGTCTGAGACGTCATTTGCCATTTTAAATTTTTATTTATTTATCATTTTTTGCTGATAAAAGATCGGTTTGACAACGGTAACAAAGATGCTATCGCTACTGAGCGCTTGCGGCGAATGCGGGGCGCCGCGCGGGGCAGTGCACAGCTTCCTCGTACGAGTTGTATGAACAAAGACATCGCATTTATAATATTAATATGGATTATACTAGTTAACTTTGTGTCAATTTTAACAATAGAATTCGTACAAACTTTTGAATAGTCGGTAGATGTTTGTGCTAGCACCGATGACCTTATTCATACATGGCATTAAGTAAATTAGAGTTGAATTGGTGTAAACAAACACGTAATGACGACAATGAAGAACTTCCTCATAGTATGACAAACATTATGTTTTAACATCCAATGGATAATGTGATCAGCACATTATTATATTTTAAACCGACTCCAAAAAGGAGGTTATCTATTCGACTATATGTTTGTTTCTGTATGTTTTTGTGTGTGTGTGTGTTTGTTACGTGTATTGTGATGAACCGATGTTGATGGTTGTTTTGATGGAACTGGCTGTTCTCCGCGACTTTGTACACGTTTGAGTTTAGAAACGTGGTCAGTATTGCAACGCTAGACTTTCCCCACAGTTAAAGATATCCTATATGCTTAGTGCTAACCCAAGCTACTACTATACAAAAATTGATGAAATCCGTTCAGTAGTTATTGAGTGAAAAGTAAACATATAAACTGTCAATTTTTATAAAGCCTTTGATTTGTGATATGTATCCTATATCATTGTTTTAAAAAATGTTTCAAATACAGATTTAGTTTTACTATATGTGTAAATATCTCATGTTATCTTTAATCTGCATATTTAAAGCTATGTTAAAACTTTGACGTGTTTGTGTGTGTATGTGTGGATGAAAGCTGATGGTTGTTACTTAGCGATGAATGTATACTTAACTATTAAGATATACAAAAATAGTTGCTATCTAAGATAGGTCATCTGTTTTTATTTTGTTGGATAAGGTGTTACTTTACGTACATTAATTTGGTTGTTGTAGAATATACCTTTATTTTGGTGATTCCACGCGATTTCGTAAATTATTAAAATAAAGGCCTATTGTACGTCTTTTGTATCGCAAAATTTAAACCAACTTCAAAATGGATGAGTTTCTCATTTTATCTGTGTCTGTGTTTTTTGTAACTTGTTTTATAATTACTTAGCTAATCACAAATTAATTTTGATTATTTTTTTCAGTACACATAAAAGGTAGGGCTTAACATAACATATTGGCATTTTAAAAATTAGCAAATTTGTATTTATATTATGATGAATTATTAATACAAACAACTAAATGCAGTGTTGTAAATAGTAATTAAATAACTAAAATAATTAACTTTATAAATACTTATTATTTATTAAATTGTCGACTGTGCCTCTGCCTATTTCTTCTGGGATATGGGCGTTAAGCTTTTTTATAATATATAAGATAATTTTGTAACACTTTTTTAACACTCTTATTCCACAAATAAATATTTTTTCTTTTCATTTATATTATTCCTGATAAATTGGATGAGTTCCGACAAGTGTTTTTGAGTTATACTTATTAATATTTATTTTTGTTTATTTAGACTATACACTATTTTTTGTAGTTTTTGTTCGTTTTAGTGTTGCTTGTTTTTTATGTTCTAATGTGTTAAGTGAGACTCAGGTGAAGTCTAAATGTAGCCATTAGCACATAATAGCTAGTCAAGAAACAAAGAAATCAGCTAAAGCATCGCATTCCTTCACTTTTTGCATGTCAGTGTTCTAAGGGCAACAAAAGAGGGGGGTAATGGAGTGAGTCGGGAGAAACTAGACACCACGACGCCGTGGCGACAGTAGGTCGAGCGGCGACTCAACACCAACCTATACGTATAAATAGCCGGCTTCCAGACCAAAATAGATTGGTTTTGCTAGTGTTTTACGTTATTGTTTAGATACGCCAGCCATAAACTGCCTTTTCCAATCATTTTTATTTCGAACGGACTTATTTTGACAGTTATCACAATGTACATAATAATTTCAAGAACAAGCTTTTGTTAAAACGTAGTTAATACGGTAAAACTAATTAGCTGATCTATTTAATACCTATGGATAGGTTTTCCAAAAAATACTGAACATACCATTTTGTTGTGGCGGCCATTTTGAATTAATAACACTGATTATGCCTACTTACATTAGTAGTAATTTTTTTTCAAGGATGAATGTGTTGCTAGTCTTGTGGTTTTTACAATTCTATTATACAACTTTGTGGACGAATTAAAATAGTTACTCGTAGTTGAGCGCTTAGCAGCAACTTGCCGGGGTAGGGATCCATCGACTTTCCTATTTCTGCCGCCAAAGACATGGCCGTTT